>JAJEJO010001184.1:4528-37065 GCA_020662805.1 Glaucomys volans
TCCCTGGAATGCAAGGTTGGTTCAACATATGGAAATCAATAAATATATCAGATCAATAGACTCAAAGACAAGAATCATATGATTATCTCAATAGAAACAGAGAAAGCATTTGACAAAATACAGTATCTTTTCATGTATAAAACACTAGAAAAACTAGGGATAGTAGGCCATACCTCAACATTGCAAAAGCTATCAATGCTAAGTCCATGGTCAACATTGTTATAAATGGAGAAAAACTGAAAGCATTCCTCCTAAAAACTGGAACAAGACAGGGATGCTCTCTTTCACCAGTTCTATTCAACATCATCCTGGAAACCTTAGTGAGAGCAATCAAATAGACAAAAGAAATGAAAGGGATACAAATAGGAAAAGAAGAACTCAAACTATCACTATTTGCTGAAGTGATTCTATATTTAGAAGATCCAAACATTTCCACTAGAAAACTTATAGAACTCATAAACCAATTCAGCAAAGTAACAGGATATATAATCAATACCCATAAATCAAATGCATTTCTATACATAAGCGACAAACACACTGCAAGAGAAATTAGGAAAACTACCTCTTTCAAATAATCGCCACAAAAATAAAATAGTTGGGAATCAATCTAACAAAAGAGATGAAAGACCTCTACAATGAAAACTACAGAACACTAAACCAAAAAAATTAAAGAAGACCTTAGAGGATGGAAAATCTCCATGCTTTAGCATAGGCAGAATAAATATTGTCAAAATGGTCATACTACCAAAAGTGTTATACAAATTCAGTGCAATTCCTATTAAAATCCCAATGACATTCCTTCACAGAACTAGAAAAGCAATCATGAAATTAATTTGGATAATATGAGACCCAGGATAGCCAAGACAATCCTTCACAAGAAGAGTGAAATAGGAGGCAGCACACTACCAGACCTTAAATTACAGAGCAATAGTAACAAAATCACCACACTACAAGATCTTAATACTACAGAGCAATATTAACAAAAATGGCATATTGGCACCAAAATAGACATGTAGACCACTGGTACAAAATAGAAGACACAGAGACAAAGCCACATAAATACTGTTATCTCATACTAGACAAAGGTGCCAAAAATACACATTGGAGAAAAGATTACTATTCAACAAATGGTGCTGGGAAAACTATAAATCCATATGTAACAAAATGAAACCTCTCTCTCTCACCCTGCACAAAAATCAACTAAAAGTGAATCAAAGACTTAGGCACTAAAAGAGACCCTGTGCCTAACAGAAGAAAAAGGAGGCCCAAATCTTCATCATGTCAGCCTAGGACTTGACTTCCTTAACAAGACACCTAAAGTGCAAGAAGTAAAATTAAGAATCAATAAATGGGATGGTTTCAAACTAAAAATCTTCTTCTCAGCAAAGGAAATAATAATTTGAAGAGAGAGTCTACAGAATGGGAGAAAATGTCTACCACAACATTTCAGAGAGAACACTAATCTCCAAGATAAATTAAGATCTCAAAAAACTTAACACCAAAAAAACAAATAATCAATAAATGGGCCAAGGAACTAAACAGACACTTCACAGAAGAAATACAATTGATCAACAAAGATATGAAAAAATGTTCATCATCTCTAGCAATTGGAGACATGCAAATCAAAACTAAGATTTCATCTCACTCCAGTCAGAATGGCAATTATGAAGAATACAAGCAATAATAAGTGTTGGCAAGGATGTGGGGGAAAAGGACTGCAGACTGGTGTAACCACTTTGGAAAGCAGTATGGAGATTCCTTAGAAAACTTGGAATGGAACCATCATTTGACCCAGCTATCCCTCCTCAGTTTATACCCACAGGACTTAAAATCAGCATACTACAGTGACACGTTAGTGTCTATAGCAGCTCAATTCACAACAGCAAAACTATGGAACCAACTTAGATGCCCTTCAAAAGATGAATGGATAATGAAAATGTGGTAAATATACACAATGGAATATTACTCGGCCGTAAAGAAGAATGAAATAATGGCATTTGTAGATAAATGGATGGATCTAGAGGAAATAATGCTAAGTGAAATAAGCCAATCCCAAAAAATCAAAGGTCAAATGTTTTCTCTGATAAGTGGATGCTGATCCATAGTTGGGGGTGGGTAAGGAAGAATGAAGGAACTTTAGATTGTACAGAGCAGAGTAAGGGGAGGGGTGGGGCAGGTGGGGATGAGAAGTAGATTGAGACAGACATGAGCACCCTATATACATGTATGAAAATAATTTTTAAAAATATTTATCACTGTTAAAAAAAAGTAATGAAAATAAATAAAAGTTTAAAAAAAAAGAGAACGTTGGCTGGAACATTCAGGTAAGCAGACAGATTGCTTTGACTTTCAGGATTTTGTTTAGAACTCATAATGCAGGAGCATGAAGACAACACATCTACACTATGCCATTCCCTATTGCATGGGTCACACGGGCACATGCCTGTGTGTACATACACACACCCTGGACCACTTTATTCAGGACAGGAATATTACTCATTTACAGAGAGTCTCCTTAGTTTGTCCAGAGTACGTTTTGACAGCACCAGATGAGCAAGGGAGTTTAATGGAGGAGAGCATTTGTGGCGTACCTATAGTCTTTCGTTTAATCCAAGTGCATATTCTACTACTATGAATTCCAAGTCTGTGTGTCTAATTTGGTTTATGTTTCAGATACAATCAGCCCAGTTTCTAATTTCCATTTCAGGCTTTTAGTTCACTTGCTTTCTTGGCTAAAAGGCTGCATCCTTTAAGATTTGTGACTTCACGTATCACTGGTAAACTCCCCTAACTGTAGTTGTAGAGTTTCATAATTCCTGGTCCGCGGTATTTTGTGATGATACTTCATTAAATTTTTACCAGCTGTGTCACCATCTGTAAACAAGGTAGTTAGTTTTGCCCAATTTGAACACTATACGAATGAGAATAGTCCCTAGAGATTTTTATGACTTTTTGACTCAATATTGATAGATCACACTTGTGATTTTACGTGTTTTTCACTTGTTTGACTTGTAGTATTCCACATTCAGCAATCTATTTACATGTTTTAATGTTCAGGATACTTGAATTCTTTCTAGTTTGATGTTACTGAGAGAAATGGTGCTATGGCCATTTCCCAGTGAAAATGTGCATGCATTTCTTGTGAGGAATGAAAGAAGTGCAGTTAACCTTCACTTCAGACTGACATCTGAGATGGGCTGTTGCTACAGAAGATATACATTCTCCACTCGCTTAACATATTATCTACTGAAGAGCTCACATACAACAGGTACATAAATGAACATAAATGACGATGAAATAACAAGTCATGTTTTAGGATCTGGATATTAGCAATACCACTTCTATGAGAAATCAGAGAAGTGCCTATGGGGAAGTTTCTGTCTCTCATTTTTGCACAGAATAGATGCCAACATGAGGGTTGTGGAGGTGGTGGTGTGGGGGGTAGGGGGATACTGCTGAACAAAGAAAAAACCCTGTGGATGACCTAAGTCTCTCTTCAGAGACCCAATAGCAAAAAACAGCAGGTATTTCAAAACACCTGTATTTTTGTCTACAGAAGAGAATGGGGTGGAAGAAAACAAAGCTTGGAAATAAATCTGAATGTCAAAGGTAGATTTCAGGAAGTAAGATCATATGAGCTAGGATTATAAAAGGGAAGGTGGCTTAGAATAGTTCAGAATCCTCAAATTCTAAGGACCTAAAGTAGAAAGCAGATTTAATAATATCTTATATGGCTAGAGGAATTCTTGAATAAAATTAGATTACAGAAGGAGGCCAGGTTTTCAAAGGCAGATGAAGGCATGCAACCAACCAAGAATAAACACTGTAAAACCAAAGATGAGAAGAGTGCAAGGGAATTCAAGCCTCAAATAAAATGAATACAAATGGGGAAAGTTACCATAAGAGCTTTACTGTTATGTTCAAAGGAAAATGATGAGCAGAGAACACACGGGAAGGGCTAGGTCCTGAAAAGGATGGTATCATGTTAAAACCACCTATGGGACAGGGGTGTTCCCCAGTGGCAGAGAGCTCCCCTACCATGGGCAGGCCCTGGGTTCCATCCCCAGCACTGCAACAGCAGCAAAATCCAACCAAGAACACTTGTGGTTCATGAGCTCCAAGGCCAGGACCCTACCATTTTCATCTCTGTATATCCACAACTGGCATACTTAAGCCATCTCACCAAAACCACTTAAATCCAATTAGTGAAATAAGAAGCCAGAATTATTAACTTCAGCTCAACTGATGTTTTTGTGGGGGAATTTTTTTTTTCAGAATAGGAAATGTGGAATCAACAGCATATGAGACTAAATGATCACACTTGATGAGCAAATAAGAAGGGAAAAATCTGAGTCACTATAAGAAAGTACTTGCAAATAACTTACATGGCCTTAATTTTGATATAGGTCTCTTAAGAGGCAGTGAATGCTATTATCAAACTTAATACTAATGCCCATTCCATCACACTTTTTCCAGCATATATGTAACCATTTTTCCAGCATATTCATAAGCACCTTTTATATCTTATTATATAATTAGTACATTTGATTGAAATTGGAAAAAAAAAACAACAAAACTTTGGATTCCCTACCTGTCCCCCACCCCAAATTATGTAAAACTTCATTAAACACCTTTCTTGCTTCAGGGTACTCTGCATGTTTAAAAGCAATAAAACAAAATTAAAATGACAATGCTTCCCCCCTTCTACAGCATTCTAATCCAAGGACTGATTTTTCAAATATTCATTATCCATTTTCTTAATATTTTCCTAAGATAAAGCAGATATTTTATTAAATTAAAAACCGAAGCACTACATCATGGACTAAAACTGTGATAACAGGAAGAAAATGTTCCTCAATTCTTACGTATGCATCAGGGCTGGAGGAGTGGTATGTATGTGAAGGGGAGTATGTAAAAAAAAAAAAATTAAGTAAATGAACAGTATATCTTTGTGGAGAGAAGATATTGAGAAAATACAAACTATAGACAGCAATGTTGAGAAGGACAAGAGGATTTTTATAATTATGAACTTTATTTTTTTATTTACTATGCCAACATTTTCAGGAAAGAGATTTTACATTTTTTTAATAATTCATTTTACAAGCAAATTTTAATATACAGTATGTACTCAACTGTTTTTTTTAAATGGAAAACATAATGCTAGATATTATTTTTGTTTTTAGTTAGTCTTGACTTAGAGACTTTAAATTCTCAAGGTCAGTATAATCTTGTTATGGCAATGCTTTACCAAAGAGAAAGTGGGAAGTTTTTCCCTAACAAGGTTAAGACATGTATCTTTAATTAATAACATAATTTTAGATTGGTGTCCACCATCATTAATCATTTATCCAAGTGTATTCTCTCAAATTACTGCAGCAGAAAACTTTAAGGGACTTGGGGAAAGAAAAAAGGAAAATAGAATTCAAGTATCAGAATTAAGAAAAATAGCGAGGCCATCATCCCCATGGAAAAACATCAGATAATTATTTGTATTGCAACTATAAATAATTTTCATGTGTGCATAAGCATGCAAACATAACTACCCAAACTAATTTACCAACATGAAAACTACTGTCAGCTGGAGTGCAAACTGAAAACTGAAATGATGCTGCAGTCTTATTGATCTTCATTGTAGGCCTGTTTGGTAATTTCAAAGTGCATCCCTAGGGCCCTGGAGGCCAGGGAACTGCAGAACAGCTGCCTGGAGGCCAGGAAACAGCAGAACTACTGCCTGGAATCCAAGAGTGCACCTCTGTATCTGTAACACCAGCTACTCCACAAGAACTTTTGGAAGTGACAGCTATGGGGGTTATGGTCTCTTTGACACACTGAATAAAATATTTAAGGGGAAGAATGGAACATGTGAAGAAAACTTAGAGCTTTAATGGGAAAAGTGACATGCTGTGAATATAATTCTGTGAAAGGCTGTAGTGATATCTTCAAACAGCAACAATTACAGAGAAATTCATTTCACTAAACAAAGCCACACCCAAAAGGAGGCATTTTGATATTTCAGGCACAACTCCAAGCAATTAAGCTCATTTAAAGTGCAAATCTGAAATTTTGTTTCATATTCAGATTTTTACTTGTTAAAATACTTAGTAAGTTCCCTAATATCTATATAAATAAATGAACAATAGTAGTCTATATGCCTGGAAATATTGCACAAATGAAAATGAGACTCCAGAAGAAAAATACCAGATGGTCTCAGTGATTAAGAAACATTCTAAATTATATAACTCTATAATCCTTTGCTTAATGTCTTAAAATCATCTGCACCTCTACCAATAATATAAGCTTTATTTTAAAAAATTGATATGCATTCATTAGCAGCCAAATATATGATTCTGAATACTTTTTTCTCTTACATAAATATGAAATTTAACCAACCCCATGGAACTTCTTCCACAGGACTCAGAATTCATACACTTTCATCATCATCACCAATACCATAAGAATAAGTGATCTAAATTCCTGTGAAGGAGGACTTGGCAGAGTTGATTTACAGAAGCAATAAACAAAGGTCAAGCCAAATCTGAGAAGATGATCTCTGATTATTCAGTAGAGCTACACTCATTTCGATTTCTGATCTAACATTTTCTAAGGAGCAGACAGCATAATATTCTTGCAGCTTTTAAGGCAAACTGCAGGCATATACATTGTTGTTTGTGTAAGCATCCTAGGTATTTTTCTCTTAAATGTATTATGCTTCATAATTATGTTGATGAGCCTCTTTTGTCAAGATTAAGGCTTAACCAAGTTACAGAGAAGTTGAACTGATAAGATTTCTGCAAATACATCAGGGAGAAAAAAAAAGAGTGGGAAAAACACTAGAATAAACAAATTAGTGGAGTCAACATTTTTATGTAATAAACAACAAAGACATTTCCCTCAGACTAGAGCATGAAAAATAAATTAAAAATTTAAAACTTTCTCCCTAGGGATAAGACCAACTTGTAAATAATATTTCATCAGGGTCCACACCAACTTCTATTAATAAACCAAAAACCTACCAATTCATTAGTATGTTTTACTTTAGGGAAATACAATATAGCATCCTATTTGCAATGCATGAAATCAGTTTTCCCCTTCAAAATGTGTCCATCTACAGCTGCACTTATCATAGCTGACCTCTACAAAGAAAAAGTGCTTTGCTGATATGTAAGATCACTCTAATCAAAGTATCTGGACCACGCAAAGCATTCTGTAAACTTCAGCATTTTTCTGGCAGAAGTGCTGTGGTGTGAGAGTATGATACTAGATTTGTGCTGCTCACCTGTTACAAATATAAGAAAAGTCCGTATACCTGCACAGAAAATTCACTTACTGATTCTCTGATAAGAAAGGGAAGACTGCATCAAAATGGTACGGAACAACTCTTTGGAAATTTCCACTAAAGCACTTGCTGTTGTTGCTCTTATAAAGTGGCATTTAATTTAACCAAAGTACATTTTTTGAAGGAAACCCTAGAATTTGAGTGACTAACTTTTTTGGTCATAATTCCACTTGGTATAGTTTTGGTCAGCTGATCAAAATAAAAATTGACCTTGTAAGGTTGTCTGTCTGAAAAGTATTAATTCCAATTAAATTTAGCTACACATGACCAGCCTAAAGATGACATGATTTGAGAGAATGCAAATCACCTGAACTGTCTGGTAAGTGGCCTGCAGCATGATTGGGTTTGTGCACATGGTTGTTTGTGGGTTCCATAGACACCTTTTGTAGCATATTAAAATAAATAAGCATACTCCCTTTGAAATACTCTTTAATGAAACACTATTGCCTGTCTACAATTCTATTTTTCTTCCCCAATCTACTTTTCAATAAATTGTCATTCAAATATATAACAGAAAAGCGAAACCTAAGAAACTCAGAAAAGTGAAACTATTATGAATTCCAACTTTCTCAAGATAAGCCTTACTTAAATTTATAACTTTTCTCAAAATATTTAACTTGTTTTGCTATAGAAAATAAGTTTTAAATCCCTATGTGTGGGACATTTATATCCCTTCAAAGTTTTGTGCAAATATTTCAAGTCCACTATTCCAGTCTTCGGATATTAACGTAAGTCAATAAATATAAATAATTACAATAAAGACTTAACTTAAAATAAATGCTGTGGAACCTTAAAAAAGAATTATGATGATCCAAAAGTCCTGTAGGGTTCAAAACTGAATTGCCAGCAAAACTCTAGCACCAACATGTTACAAATGGATACACCCTTAGGTATAGGTTTCAAGGTGTATCACAAATTCTCCAAATTTACCCAGTAGCAATACAAGCACAAATAGTACATGTGTGTACGAAAAACAAGATGTTAAAGCAACGTATAATTGGTTTACGTTTAATAATGAACATTTTCAGTCTGGGGAATTTGGTAAACAAACAGATTAACTTGTTGATTCTAGTAAGAAAAACATAAAACTTACATAGTCTTCCCATCAAAAGCCTGATCGCCTTCTCCTTTATTCATCACAAACTTTTGCATAGACCTTTAAATATATAAAACACTGGCCAGGAACTCTACAGACTACCATCTTCCATCATCACCACATTTTGAGTTAAATAAGTAGCCATAGTCACAGGAGGAACAAGTGAAAGGGGTTGGAGTTCAAATAACCACAATTAATACAGATACAACAGGACTAAATCAGCAAAGCCTACTTCTTGCCTGCTAAGAGAAATATTATTACTTTGCTGATGTGCAGAGGGATGGATACCATGATTAGAGACTTCTGTGGGCCTCTGAGATGGGAAAGCAAACTTCTGTGTTTACCTGAGACGAGTATGCTCAAATGCTATATACTTCAACCAGGATATAAAATGGAAGAGCCAAACTAGTAGAAGCTTCCACATTTTAATTTTAAGAGTTGCAGGCTTTCAGTGGAACCTCCAACATGGTAGCAAATTGCACATAAAGCTATTACAGAACAGATTGTTTTTTAAAAAAAAAAAAAAAACAAATTGGCAGGTGATGGCTATGTACTTAATGTATCTTTGGTTTAGGAAGACGAGAATATCGATTAGCGGCCAAACAATCCCCAGAATGCAAATTGCCATTTGGATTCTGCATGATTTCTTTTTGACGTGCTAGTGGCCTTGGGATGCTTGTCTTGGACTGGAAGTTTTGAGGCTCTAGTTGGGGGTTGCTTATTTGTTTTTGTTTGAAAGAGCTGGAAGGGGGACGGAGCTTAGATGTTTTCAGATTCATATTATTTGCCAGATTTGTTTGACTAGATGTTGGCTGAAGTTTTGCTGAATTACATGGTGTGATTGTCGGTGACTTCTTACAAGTGGGAGTCCTACTTGGAGATGATTCAGAATCTGGAGGGGGTGCCAAAGAACTTAAGATGGATGGCTTTAACAGCTTTAAGGATTTGGGCTGAGACGGGTAGCCCACCGGTGGGGACTGATCTCTTCCAACTCTCTTAGCCTGGTCTACTATACTTAACTGGGGTGGTGTCTGTAGAGAAGTAGGTACAAACTGCATGTCACTAATCTGATTCTTTGTCAAATGATAAGGCTCTTGAACATTCATGGTCATGTTCAAGTTCACTTCAGAAGGTGCACTCCTAGCTACATCCACTTTGAACTGTGAGCTTGATGAAGAAGGCCGGTTTTCTGAATCATAATTGTTTTCTTGTTGCAAGCCATGTGTAAAGCCTCCACCTGGAAGGGCACGACTCTGGTGCATGCCCTGGACTGTGCGTTCACTGTGGGCCTCGATATGTTGTGGCTTTATTAGTTTTCCCTGGGCGTGGTCTGAGGGTCTGGGCAGGCTGCTGGAAGGCTGTAGTACTTGAGGCTGTTAAAATTAAAAACAACATTAGCAGCAATTTATCTTAGAAATGTCACACAGAAATAATGCAAATTAAATTCCAATTAGGGTTTGTAGGTATTTATTATGCATTACTATGGAAAGTACATGGGTTTTTTTAAAAAGTAAAAATGAATTGCAATATTCAAGTGAATTTATGACACACATACAAGTGAGAATGCAAACAAAAAATGATACAGGCAATAAACACTAAACAAGATCCAAAATTAAATGGGGGGGGGCAGGAATCTTTAAAGTAGTAGTTCATTATAGAAAGAAATTCCTGCCTTAATAGATGGATTTACAACCTTATCTGCAAGAGAGAATGAGAGAATGATTTCTATAGCACTTTGGTTTAATTTCCACAAAGCACTCAGATTTAACTGTGATGTTCAGAATATTATCCATTTTAGAGGTATTTTTAATGTAAAATTGTATATCATGTTACCAAGCACTGGATCTCTGTCAAGAATCAAAATCACCAGTAAACAAACAAAATTTAAAAATTATATTGTCAGCTTATGTGAAATTCTAATTATTTGAACAAAAGTAAGTTAATACACTCAGCTAATGCTAATGCTAGCCTGCTTTCACTATTCTTTTTGAAAAGTTTGAGAATAAAATGTTTTCATTTTGTTCTTCCTCACTGTCATTATGGATGACATGTGGAAAACACACAGACCATACCCAAGAGTGAACATTCATTTAGTAAAATTAAAAATGGTAAACTTTGTGGATGTAGCTCAGTGGCAGAGTACTTATCTAGCATATGCAAGGGCCTGGGTTCAATCCCCAGAAACAATAAAAAAGAAAAAAATCAGGCTTGTGAATGACTGGCTGAAAGTAAATCAAATCTGAAATAGTGTCTGACAGAACTAAAACACAGAAGCTGACAAAGGCAAAGTTCAAGGCTAACATTCCTCACATGTATTTCTCTGTGGCTAACTGCTTAAGTTACATTCCACAAAAAATGAGAAGAAAAGTGCAATTACTATATAAATATGGGAAAAATATGAATCTTAACAGTTATCTTTCAATGACCCAAAGAATTAAAATATATAGAGCAGGGTCTATGGGCCTGTCTTTATACAGGGGTGGGTTGTAACAAATGTATAATTTTTCTTTCATACATATACTTCCTATTAAGTAATGTGGGTTTTTTCACTGACAAAATAATTTTTTACTATGCCAATCTACAAATAAATCTCCCCAATATGTCTAATTTCTCCCATAGAAGGTGTGGACCCACTCACTACAGCATCTGTGCTCTTTCACCTCCCTGACTAGTACTAGACAATGACAGCCCAGGATCAGTGATCAGGGATTAGATTATGGCATGGCTGGAAGTGACTGAGAACAGGTTAATGACTCAATGAGGGACAGCTGGCCATGATGATACAGGACTGACCTGCTACTTTAAAAAAAAAAAAATCAAGACAATGACTACTCAAAATTAATCCATTCAGATGTATGTTAATTTTATTGCAGACAGTTTAAATAAGCCAAATCAATTGTTGTTAAAGCTAAATATTCCAGACTTTAAAGACACTGGACATTTTACAATCACCACAGAGATAAATAAATTATCCTTCAACATGGAAGGTCCTAAAATCACCAAAAAAATTAATTCAATAGATTCTCCTTGAAGTTCTCTAGAAAATAGTAATCATGCTAAAGTGATCATGAGTCTTAGTACTATTAAGACGAAAAGCAGAAGGACCATATTAAGGAAACCAAACTCTACCAAAGGCAAGGGGGTGGGTAGAAAGCAGGAAAGAGAACAGGGCAGCAATAAATGGTTGCATGGGGATTTGTTTTTCTCTTTTCACCTTCAAACACAATAAAGCATTTTTGTCTGGAAGTTAAAAACCTTAAAACAATTCAGGTCTTTAAAAATGTCAGTGACAATTTTAAAAATGACTTTATTGTAATGTCTATGATAAAAAGGTCTAAACATACGCTGTCAGCTTAAAGCATAAAAAGGAATGATTTCCCAAAAGAGACAAAGTAATAAACTGATTATCAGGACAACCAAACCTCCAGAAAAGGTACCCTGTGGCTTGAAAATTATGTTTTTGTACTGTTCTGATTACCCAACTGACCACTCATATCAGAGAAATGAATGGTGACACAGCAGAAAGATATGCTATTTGCATTAAATGTAATAAAGCACTATTTCAAATATTAAAGAATTAGAAAAATGGCCAGGGCTTTAAGAGTAATAAAATGTTACTGAGTCAGATTAAATGAAGTCTAAATTATCATCTAATTACATTAAATAAATTGGTGGTTTCTATATGCTAAAAATAATGCAGGTTTCATATTTTTATTAAAAATCAATTTAGTCATAATTTCCCTATTCCAAAATAAATGCCATGTTTTATTATTTACTTGAAAACGAATGTGGGAAATCTATTCCACTTGAAGCAAAAAAGTCTTTTTCAAGCAGAATAAGAAATGACTATAATGTGAGCACTAAGGAGACAACTTGCTCCTACTATACAGAAGCCTCTGTGGAAGTGGTTACCCACTAAGGACTGAGTTGACATTAATAACCTGCAGGCCAGCTACCCCTAACCTCTAGCAAGCAAAAGAGAAGTGTTTTGATTGGCTGGTGTTTACATTACAAGCTCCCCAAATTCTAAACACTCATAAAAGGCAAGATATTAACAGTTCATCTTGTGCACATCTACTACTGCTTCTATGGTGGTAAAAAGTACACTCACACATCTTTTGAATGAATTTAATTATAAAGATCCCATATCCTCATGTAAATGAGGTAGGAATATTAAAGACTATTCATTTTTTAAATTTCTATTATGTACCAGGTACTGTATTAGGTGTGGGAAAATTTGGAGCTGAATGTGATAGAATTCTTGTGCTTGATGGGCCTCCTGAAAGAAATGGTAAGGTAAACAAACGATGACACCCATCTCACGCATACATCATATGGGAACAAAAAAGTAACATATGCGTGACTGGAAATGTCACAAAAGGCATCCCCAAACTGCAAACTGTCTCTACTGAGTTTTTAAAAGGTAAGGAGGATTTTGCCAAGTAGAAAAGAAAGAAAGAAAACTGATTTTTTTGTTTTGGCACATAGCAGGGAATAAATTTATGCTTGCTAGAAAAATGAATAAATATATGAATGAATGTTAGCCATATGGTCAAGAACTATTTCTTTGGTTGTAAATTATCAAAGTGACACTTTCCAAAAAGGTCAATGATGGAGCATTAATGATTAAAAAGATACCTGATAATAGGAAAAACTGTTTTTTTTCCAATCAATTTGGGATTAACTTAATTCATGTTTATCAGGCTAGAAATGATTAATTACATGCTAATTAGAACACAAATACCTGTCATATTGGCTTACAGGCTTAGTCATCAAATGTTTTTGATCTGAAGACTAGGCATTTCTTGACCAAGTAAGAAGGGAACACTAAAGTTAAACTATTTTCTATTTCTAATTCTAACAATTAAATATGACTGCACACGTGAAACAATTAGCATAGCAACCATATAGTAAGTGCTCAACAAATTGTCACCTATGATTATTTAAAATATAATAATGATGAATTCAAGCTATGGATTTTAATGTAACTCAGTGCTGCATGGTAGGAAAGCAAGTTCTTTACAAGGATAATAATAAATTAGTTGTACAAAACATGAGGTTTCTACAACAGTAGGTATATCTGATATAACACAAAACATGATTTCTTTACTGTCTTCCTAGAGATGATAACTGGAGCTAGGACTGCAAAGCACTTGGAAGTTTAAAGAGAACTTTCATATGGCTCTATGAGGAGCCAGTTCAATAAGAACTGAATCACTTAGCTTGTGGAATCAGACTGACTCCAGATTAAGTCCTGAATCTAATCCTATTGGGCAAATGATTTCACTGCCACAAAATGGAATTTCATAATTTATAAATAAGGATAATACCAGTATATATCTTATAGAACTGTTGTAAAAAATAAACACTAACATGCACAAAAAGTGCTTAATAAAATGTCTGGCATGGTACAAATACTTGAAAAATGTTACACTCTGGGCTCTGAAAGAAAAGGGTTCCCCTTCTTCCCAAGGGCAGCAATTCAAACTCCAAGTCTGCATGCACAGTTTCTAACTCTCATGAGACTGTGTGTAGAAGTAAGTATAGTCTTCCTTCTGAAATGAGTAAACTGAGGTTTAAAGAAGGTGAGAACAGGTCCAAATTTCACACACTTTAGCAAATGGCAAAGCTGAAATCTGAACCTTCAGAGAATTAAAAGGCAGCACGAAAACTAAAACTTTCTTACTCTATGTTATTTCAAGTTTTGATGAGTTCACAGGCTTTCAGAATATCAATATAGCCAGATGATTATTTGAAGTTTTAATATACTTAAGAATCTGCAGACAAATTCAATACCATCATTCAGTTTACTAACTTTGCTGGATATACCCTGTTTTCTTCTTTGCTGATTTCACCTATTTAGGATAAGTCTCAGACATCAAACTCAAGTTACACAGTGAGACAGTATTTCTGGAAAGAGGTGGTTCCACAGTGATTCCATGGAGAAATACTGAACACTGAGAAAGGGCAAATCAGCACTCCTCACTGGGAAAAAATTCTTCACCTTTACTGTTTCATATTGCCTCAAAGATTTCTAGGGCTGGGGTTGTGGCTCAGTGGTAGAGCACATGCCTAGCATGTGTGAGGCACTGGGTTCCATTCTCAGCACCACATATAAATAAGTAAATAAAGTTTCATCAACAACTAATAAAAATATTTTTAAAAAGATTTCTAGTATGAGTTTAAGGAAGGTCTCAGGCTTTGTAAGCATTCTTGTTCTGGGGTCACTAACAAAAAGACAGCAGCTATAAATGTCAAGTTCTAATTGAGCAAAAATATGCCACAGGGTGCAAAGCAGAAATCAGGAAATGTTCTAAAGTGTAAAATGCTACTGTGTAACACACATAGGAATTACCTAAAATTATTTTCTGGATATATACAAGTTTACTGTTATTATTAAATACACTTTAAAAGTTAAAAGAAAGATGGAAATGGAGCCATCTGTAACATGCCTGTAATCTCATGCAGGCTCTGACATGCATCATGCAAACTGGATAAAAACAAAAGCAAAAAGAAAAAATGACCATGAGGGAGGTGGTAGGAAAAAATCTTTAAATTGTACTGTACCACGCTTTGTCAGAGAAGTAATGGACTAACTTCTCAACTCCTTGCCAATGGCACAATGGGAGAGCAGAGACAAGAAAAAGACAGGACAATGGTGTCAGAGACCACACACAACACCAAGGATTGCTGTGACTGGTGCAGCCAAAAGTATTCACTTTGCTATTGTTGTTTTGCTAGTCATTATTTATTATTTTATATAATATATCTGGATCTGATGAAAACATTTCTTAAAGTGATTTATACCTTCTTACTAAAGTGGTTTGCATGTCAGTACAAATATTCATATTCATAGACAGGTACATGTAAAACTTATCACATTTATAAGGAATCATTTGAATCCTACCAAACAAAAAAGAGAATTTTGACACAATATTCATACTCCAAAGACCTAAAAAGGTCTGGCCCCAGCTTATCCCCCATAAAGTAGAAATTATAACAAAAAGTATTTTTAGAATTTCTTGCAGATTATAGACATAAGTAAACTTCAGTATTTGTTCGTTTACTTTTATTACTGCTACTGCACTAAAAATCATTAAAACTATAATCCACCTTAACGTAAACATGAAGTCATAAACTACATATGGAGATTCTGCACATCATTGTAGAGATGTAGATTTAACCAGGTCCCTAATATAACAAGATTAAAAAATTTTGCTCCAGAGTTCACACAAAGCCAGTTGTGCCTTCTAATTTTTCTTGAAACTAGGAGTGCTCTTATTCCTCTAGATCTAACAATGGTGCCTCCAGTTCAGTAAACTTATAGCATAATGGATTGATAAATATAAATTATTTATAAATTCAGAAATAAGGAGTTCAATGGCTTTTCTAAGTTGATGACCAATTAACTGCTTTAAAAAAGTATCAAAGTGATTAAGAGTGACTTGAAAGTATTTACTACAGGCCAGGCATGCTGGCTCATAGCAGTTTGGGAGACTGAGGCAGGAGGATCGTGAGTTCAAAGCCACCCTCAGCAACTTAGCAAGGCCCTAAGCAACTTAGTAAGATGCTGCCTCTAAAGAAAAAAAAAATATATATATATATACACACACACACATATATATATTTTTTCTTAACAAGGGCTGGAGATACGGTTCAATAGTTAAGTGCTCCTGGGTTCAATCCCCAGTACCATTAAAAAAAAAAAAATTATTTACTACAGATGCACAAATGTGACAATGGATCTATTTAATGGATCTATATCTTAAAGATATAACAATACAAAATCTATTGCTATCTACCTCTCAGATGTAGAGCAGTTCAGGGGCCAAAAGAAAAAAAAAACTATTTTAAATAGTATTGTAATAGTACAATTCCATTGGTATAACCAATATGTATGGTACATCCACAGTGGGACACTGTACTATGAACAGCAATAAATATTGGCTAAAGAAACAATCCCACAATCTTCATAACCAATTATTATAAAAAGCTTGATAAAGAAACACAGAAACTTCCACAATTGCAGGTATTGAAAGAAACTAATACGGGACTAGGTTTATGGGAAGGCCTACTGGACCATGAATCATTACACATTTCTAGACAATTAATCAATGGCTACACTGGTAGCATTTGAAATCAGCTGCAAAAATGTATACAATATCACATTTTATGTAAACCAATTTTTTAAAATCAGCTTAACTGTAAAACTGAATTAATTCAGTTTCTACCAGATTATCTTAAGTTTCCATTTCATTTAAAAATATTTTATTTTTGTGAAAAGTCACTCAGAGCTTATTTCTCTTTAAAGCACTAAGGCTGAAGCTATCTTTACATGTAATACTGATTACAGTCACATGCTAGAGTCAATCAGATTGAACCATGTAAACTTATACCTTATGAACACGTTTGATAGCAACACACATTAGTACCATTATAAAGTGCATACCCTATAATAAAAAAGTGTACAAGAAATTTACCTAAGAAAATGTGCTGACACTGATTTATATACAAAGGTAGATTGCTCTGCAATAATATCTCTGTAACTAGAAACAACATCAATGTCAAACAATAGGAAAAGATTAAGTATATTCACATAATAATGCATTATCATCCATCAAAAAGGGTTTCAAGAAATATTTACTGGGAGAAAAATGTTTATATAATGATGCTACGTATAAAAGAGCAAAACAAAAAAATGTAAATACATAAGATTCTAACTTTATAAAACAGAATAAAAAAGACTAGAAGTAAATAAACCAAAATGTGTCTGTTCTTTTAATTCCTCCATACTGAGCCACAGAATTATATTATATGTGGGAAAAATGTTAATTTTAAAGAAAGGATTATAGTATATACAATAAATATATAAGGTTCAGGCTCTAGATATAGAATGGAATTTAATTCTGGTTTGTTCACTTAACCTGAGCAAACTACTACATTATTCTGATTTATTTGCTTATTGCTGATTTACAATTTTCCAAATTATAAAATTGGTATAATTGCCTTGACTCTATGCATTATCATAAGGATCGAGTGAAAATTTAAATAAAATACTCAGAAAAGAACTTAACACATTAAAAACACATTATAATTATAAAATTATAATTACTCAACTAATATTAGTCTTTTGCCCTTTCTTAAATATACACCTGATTTTAAAATATTTAACATATATATAAAACTACATAATAGTTTCCTACATGAATAATTTGAGAATACAATTTTTAAATAGTTCTTACAAAGATTAACAAGAGGATATGAACCCTTAAGAGAACAATTCTCCAGCCAATAAGGTCTGAAAGAACAAATAACAAGCTAAGGAAAAACTCTTAGAAAGTATAGTGGAGAATAAGCAGGTCAATGACAAGTGAGAATTCAAGATAATTATTTGGCTGAATAACTGGTTCTTGCACAGGGCTCAACAGCCACTTAAGCTACTCTATTTTCCAAGCATAAATTTTTTTCCTGGCACAGACTTAATCCTTAGGAGGCCCCATTTAAAAATAAAAATGTTTCTACATAAATAAGAAAGCTTTACTATGGTCAGATACACAAAATCTATGCATATTAAGCTACCTAAGCTTCTTCCTTCATATTTGAATATGGTGCATTAACACCTAAGTTACTCAGATTTATATGGGCAAAACAGACCAATGCTTTTCCCATACACAGGCTGCTAAGCACCATTTTTAAAAAATTAAATATAACAGAGGAGAAAATATATGAGGATATCATATGTCCTAAGAGAAAATACTATTTCATTGTTCTTTTATCAAATTTCAAATATATATAAATACATTGGGTTGTAAATACACACTTTCATCCAATAAATACATAATGTTGGTTGCATTAAATGAATTTAGGATCACTTGTCAAAATTATTTGTAAAATATTCCCTGAAGGTTATAAGGAGGAGGAGGATACAATATAAATCTGCAATTTTTAATATAATTCTGGTGAATACAATTTTATTACAATATAAATTTAGAGATCAGGCAATATTTCATCAAGAAACTACCAGGCTACTAATATATGTGTAAATACATTTATGTGAGTCTGGTTGTTTTAAAACCAATTTTTGCCCCTTCCTATCTAAGCCACATTAAGCTTGGGTAAGTAAAAAAGAGGTATTCTTTCAGAATATGCTTTTATAAGGATATACTCTGATAAGAAATTGTATCTGGAATTAACATTAAGTCTTTCTACTAGTCAAAAGTAAATTTTTAACTAAATTTTCCTACTATGAGATAGGTTATACATCATTCTGAATTTCATATAGTTAGAAATTAGAATAGAAAGACTAAATCAATGCCAGTTAAATGAATCTGGACAAAAGCTGAAAACCCTACTGACAGCAAGAAAGAGCTCTATGTCTAAATATAGATTATTTTCTGTTAACTTAGAAAAAATTTGATTTGAAATTAGAAGATAAACATCATAAAATAGATACTAGTAAATTAAGTGAAAAGAAATTTAAGTTAAAATTTCTAGAAAAAGAAAAAAGCCCACAAACTAGGATTTTTCATCTGTCTCCATTTTCCTACTGATATTCTTAAATTCAACAAGAACATACCTGGCCAGTGCAGCCTTCTGGAGCAAGTAGTGCTAAATATTCCTTATAAACTTTATTTCATTTCTGCATATTTAAAAGTGGCTATCTTTTTATACTGAAAGGTCTACTGTTTTCATGATTTAAGAAAACAACCAAGAAAAACCAGATTGACCTTAGTGAAGACTATCTGGCTTCTGCACTGAGATGAATGCAGTGTACTCAAGAAAGCATTAGAAAGAACTGTCGAAAGAAATAGATTACAATGAATGGGAAATCTCTCAACTATCTTCCACTACACAACTGACTTCTGCAAAGATGGGTAGTAGAAACTATACACTGACTAAATGTGAACACAAATATTATCTCACAGAATGTAAGTTTAGTATAACAAAAGGTGAGATCTATTCTAAAACCCTCTAGAAAACACTGGATTTACTCCTGTAATTTCATAAATTTCTCTTCTATTTTTTATCACCAAAAACCAACTTTGTTAATAAACTGCTTCAGATGTTCTCAAGGTTAATCCAAAATATTGTAGCAGTTTAAAATTGTCAAGCCCAGTAAGAGTTATCAAAAAGAGTTATCAACAAGTCCTCTGATTACTACTATCCACAAAGAGGGTCTTGAAGTATCAAAGATCAAACCCTAGACCAGTTCTCTTAGCTGTGTAGGGCCATGAGAACTTCTTCAGGAAAAGACTTCCATGTATGAGTGTGTGTATGTATACACACACTCCATATCTATTATCCCTACATGGATAATCCATCCATCCAAACTCTGCAGAATTAACTTTCTTCTTGCTAACCTGGAGATGCAAAGAAAGAGGTTTGATCTAGGAAAAAATCAAACAGATAAATCTTGAAGGTAGTGTTACAGAAATGCTCCTCATAGCTGGAAATGAAAAAGAGAGCTCTGAAGAACTAAACAAACAAACACAAAACAAACACTTGAAAATGGAGGGCTAATAACTCAAGGAAAGAATAAGAAAATTCAAAAGCTCTACAAGTCAAGAAACAAGTAAATAAATCTAAAATTCTATTTATGATGCAGAATATTTAACCCTAAACTTTAATTCAATATTCTAGATGAAGGGAAGGAGAAGGGAGAAGATTCAGGGTGGGGTGGGAATGGGGACAAAGGAGTGGGGATAAAAAGGGTCTTCCATAAGCACAAAGATAGGTGGATTGTTCTGAGCTGAAACTGTCAAACCATGCACATTACTGGCATATGCCTAAGACTACATTATTGTTTGTTATAGCTGCCCACTGAAAGTTGAGATTAGTTCCCTTACAATTTAGTATGATTCCTCATATAATAGATTCTTTAAATGGAAGAGAAAAGGATGCAACTATTTGAAAACAAGAGAAGCAAAAAGGAGAGTTTATAAAGATAATTATTATTCTTCTCATTGCTTCCATAAAATAAATGAACTTGATATAAAAGGTTATATAAACTCCCTATTTTTCATTGAAACCAAAGTACAGAGGGAAGGAGAAGCCCCCAAATAAATTTTACTGCTTGTTTGAAATTCATGTTGACACCTGCTAATTTTGACTCATTCAAGAAATAAAATTCTGTTGAAGTAAATCACATACTAATTGCTTTATATTTCCCTTTTGGATCTTTGATACTTTAAGATAATTAATAAAAAAATTGATATGAATCACAAATCAGGGAAAATCCATGGAGAAGGCAAAAAAGTGAATCTGATTGACCATATTTTTCATTAATATTAGCTTTTTTGGGTGACTTTTCAAAAAAGATAAAATATAACCAACTTACCAGGTATATAATAGAAAAATAATAAACACTGTTTTAGAAAGTACACTTAACATAAATAAAAATTTTAAAGTTATACAATGACTAATTCATTAGAAATGTTAGTAAACCATGCATATTCAAAAGCCATTTCTTCTGTGCTATAAAGCAGCTGATAAATTAAATACATATTAGTTGTTAAAAAAAAACCTTGGAAATACAACTGAAAAGGTGTTTTAGATGATACTGAAACACAATCAAAGCCTTTGATTAGGAAATATTTAAAGAAATGTGCAATGGTCTAGTACGCCTGCTCCCTAAACAGTATGCATCTGTCCATCAAATCATTGTGGATAGCGTGCACATTTTAAAAATCAGTAGATAAAAACTATCTTTATTCACAAATCTCAAGAACTTGAAAAAAGGAAAACGTATTTAAAGACAGATGCATGTCAGTAGGTCTAGGGTCACTGGCAATAGGTTTAAACAGCATTAGAATGAAATTAACCTCAGATAGCTTTCAAGAGGTCATTAATGTACAAGTCTGTTTACATGCAGTAAAAAGAAATGTTAAGAGATCACAGTGCTTATTTAGCATATGCCTGCGGATCACTCAGGATGGGAAACGGAGGTACTAGGGAAGGAAAAATCATGCAGAAGGGAAATACCATGAAGGGGAAGCCAGAGCAGGATAGGAGTGAGAGACACAGACTCACTCTGTCTGCGGTGCGGTGGAACAGTCCGTGGGATCACCTGGAAGGAGCCCTGCCAAGGAGAGAAGGAGGGAGAATACCCACCCTGTACAGAGAAAGAGATGGGGTAGGGAGGTATAATAAAAAAAGGGAACCGAAAAATAGAGAAACCAAAGTCACACTTTTGATTTTTTAAATAACACAAATCAATAGTGTTAATGAGAAGACAGATTTCACTTTTTTAAACACAGGCAACTCAAATTACTAAAAATACGTAACAATCCAAATTTAATTATTTTTCAAATTTTTAATGAAAAAATTATTTTTCTCTAATACTTGCAGTAAACATACAAGAAATTATGTCTTTTGGGTATACATTACATTAATTATTACATATCTCTTCAAAGTATCAGATTCTAGTCTTTTACAGAAAAAGGAAGTAAATTAGGGGATATAGAGATTAAGTATTAATATATAGATAATGCATTAATTTATGAATTAGGCAAGCAAAAAATTACCACAGAAAAAAATTTATTTCTTTTTAAGACAGGGTTTCAGAGGATTAGAAAGTAAAAATAAACATTAGCTGAAGTCAGCAGAACCAATATAAGCATTAAAAAACACTAAGAATGTTGTGATACTAAGACCTTTATAGAGAACATGATATTCAGACCTCAGGTTATACACACATGCATTTTAACCTGAGTAACTTATAGCTTCTTATCTTAATCACTGATTATAAGAATCAAAATACATCTGAAATGTCACTCTCTTAATTTCCTCACTTTCCAAATAAAACTGGGTCTTTATGGAAGAAAATAACTGTTCAATGTCACCCAAACAGAACCAGATTGGGTTTCATGTATGTTATACCCAGGCTTCTCTTTGATCAAAAGATATTCACAAATAAAACCATAAAAACACTCTTAAAATATTTTCAAGGAAAATAGTCTATAAATCATCATGAGATCTAGTTAAATTTGCAAAAGAAAGCAGGTTCATTTTTCAAATCAATTAATCTGACAGAATTTTTTTAAAGAAATAGTGTTGTATTAGAAAATTACTAATCTCACTTATTGATGTTTATAGGTTGCATGAACACTGTTTCAAATAAACAAATTTTTTCTCTTCTCTCCATCAAAATTCTTTGGCTCAATGAGGTATAATCATATAGTTCTTTAAAATTTAGGAGTAAGTCTATACTGCTCAATATAAAATAAAAACAAGATCCACTTTTCTATGCTGATGAAAAGGAAAAAGAGTTACAAGAAGCAAAATGGAATTAATGGTCTTTAAAATATTCTAGTAAATTCAGATACTGTCTTTTGAAATTACTGTACTTCCTTCACTAACTTATCCATAGATATGTGCAAAAATAGCTTAGAAAATATTTAAGAGGGAATGATCCTACATGCTCTTCATAGGTATTACCTGCTATAACTCTATTTTACTGTTTGGGGTTCAAAGGTTTCATACAAAATAGGTCCTCAACTAAATCCTCTTTACATGTTTTACCAGGACCACGTTTCTACCCTCTACACTGAATAAAATAAACTTTCAGATAGAGACTTCAAGATATGCTTAAAGTGCACTCATGGTTTCCTTCATTGAAGAAGTTACCTCTTAAAGTTTGCAGAACAGCACCAACCTGGAGTCAGAGCCCTATGCTTTTCCTGGGATCTTTCAAAAGTCCCATAACCTTAAGAAAGCTACTAATCTCTGAACCTGTTTCCTCATTTGTCTTACGCTAGGATTAGAATGGTTCATCTCTAAGAACTCCCTCACTTTTAGTTTTGTTTTTTTTTTGGTTCAATGTACACAAATGGAGTACAACTATCATTTTTCTGGTTGTACTCACTTTTAGTTCTTATGATGTAGTTATTCACATTATCTGTCCCTATCCCCACTGCAGAGACATTGCTGTCTTTGATTCTATTGATTCAGCATTTTAAACAACCAGTTCTCTTATTAAATTGTCTCTCCTGTTAAATCATTAATTCATGAAATAATTTCAGTATCTGTTACAGTATCTGCAACTTTACAGGACTTTTAAAAGATAATAAATGTCCCATCTTCTCTAGCCTAACACTCCTCAGCACACAGTAGATTCTAAATAACTACCGATTTATACTGAATTAAGTTACTGTCTAGAGATGGAGCTATCATATCTGTCAATCCTGGTCATATACTACAATCACCTATGAAATTTGAAAAACAAAAACAATGACACCACCTTCATTTCTCTAAGACTAGTAAATCATAGTCTCAGGGATAGGCCTAAGCGCAAGAAGGAAGGAAAGAGAATCTTGTGAAATAAATACGTGAAAGGTTCAGCCTGCCTTTGCCAAGGGATACTCATCTATTAGCTGAGTGGACAGTTGTTTTCTAGGCATAAGCCACCTGAGCTTATGCCAAGAAAAGCAAAGAAAGTAATTAATTTCTGACCATTAAAAATGCCTTCTTCCACATTCCCTACCCATCTTTCAAAATTCTATCTACTTTCGTTAGGCCATTTCAAATGTATTTCCTAAAAGTTTTATCTAATTTTAGCTAACACAATCATGACGACACTTATTTTATAAATACTTTGAGCTCTTCACAGAAGAGGAAATTTCAGATCCAGGAGAAAATGGAATGCACATACTTCTTCCATTTCCTGCTGTTAAATACTGCTAAAAACCCTGAGCACTATTTATAAAACAAACACAAAACTCTGAAAGGTAGAGAGAAAAAAGCATGCGACCTGAAGAAAAACATGCTAGGGAGTTCCTGGGTTTTCTTTCTGACAGAGAAGCTAGCACCTAGAAATGCGGATGAACACAGACAAAAGGTCTGCATGTTCTAGCCAAAGGAGCAGGAAAGAGGAAGCCCAGCCATGCATAAATCTTATACATAATAACCTCCCTAGTACCTCAGAGCGGTCCCAGAGCCTCTTTCTATCAGAATAGAATAATTGGGTCTTCTACCCTTGTCTGGCATGACACTATCTTATGCAATTCTTAAAAAATGTATAAAAACTATTTTTAAGACACTTAGAAATGGTGAAGAGGAAGGGACTTAAAAGGAAATAAGGAATAATGTTTAATAGACTATATATTATGTACATTTAATGCAATGCCTAAAGCAACCAAAGACCTATACAGATATACACACAAAATACTATGTAGATGAAAGTGAAATTCTGAAAACAAAAATAGTAAAACAATACATAGAAAAGAAAAATAAAAAAGAAATAAAACAAAACAAAAAAATAAAATGACAGACTTAAACCCTAATATGTCAAATAATAACATGAAATATATAAAGGGTTGAAATACAACAATTAAAAGACTGGAAGAGTAAATCATGATTTGATTTTATGCACACTACCCAAAATTCATTTTTATACAACAATGTAAGTATTTTAAAGTAAAAGATGAAAAAGATATACCATATCTTTACTCAAAAGAAAATAGGATTGCAAACAAGCACTGCACTCAACTTGTTCAATAGGGGCATTCATGGTGGGTTTTGGATGAAGCACACTGACATTCCACTGCTCTGAATGATGAGGACAGCTTTATTTATTGAGAAATTTGGGGACTGGAGAAGAGAGATGGTATTGTCTTCTGCCATATCAGAAATATTAGTGTAAAGTTATTTATTTATTTAGCTGTGCTGAGAACCAAACCCAGGGCCTTGCCATGCTAAGGAGAGCTCTAGCACTGAGCTACACCCCCAGACCTACTATAATTTTTTGAAAGAAGCATAAAAGACAAGGAGACATTCTCTAGAGGGAAAAAAGTCATAGTACTATTATCAAGTAAGCACCCTCAGCAGTGATAACACTTGACACTAATTTTTTTTTTAAAGTCTCCATAAATTTAGATAATCTTAAATGTATGGACAGATAAATCATTCAATTGTTATAATATCCACATTTAATTTGCTCCTAGCCTTGAAAAACATTTTTTTTCAGTTATTGGTTTCAGATTTAATTGTGAAATGTGTTACTATTTTTTAAAGTATAAAAGATATGCATTCTGCATAAATTTTGCAGTTTTTATAAAAGACATACATACATTCGGTATAAAAAAATTCTTGTACTGTCATAAATGTTTAATGTCATGTGTATTGTCATAAATTTTGCATGTATCAGCAGCACCAGTAATGCCTGTCAACATTTATAAAACTAAGTGATACGTGGTACACTCAACAGCCAGTTTCTTTCACTGACTAAATACTATGCAATTGAAAAACAATTGTGTATCCAGACCATAAACATTGTTTAAACACCAACGTGTATGTATTTGTCACTTAAAATACTTTTAGTGAATACAATAGTGAATATAAATAAAGACCCTGCCAAAGAAATAAATCCCTTAATTTCCTTGCTGGATCTCTAAATATGAATATATATTAAATATGTACATGAATAATAATACAATATCTCTCCAAATGGTGAAAAATGGCACACCTAAGTTTAAAATCATAAATTATTTTGCACATAAAAACTAAGCAATAGTGCAGTCTACTTCTAAAAACAAAGATATACAGTCTAAAAGAAAAAGGATTTAAGACAGATTACTCATAAGAAATATCTTTGGGCTACCTTGTTCCTTTTAGTTAGTGTGACATTCTATTTTCCATGGAAGAAAAATAAGAAGGGCTTCTTGCCCTTTCTTCTGTACAAGTATCACAATTGCTAGGAACCAAGTAAACTCTTTCTCCGCTGGAAATTATAAACATAACATGGTTTTTATGATGGATCTGTAATAGTTTTCTGATTTTATCTTTTCTCTTTTATAAAGTTATAATGGAAATATACCTGACTCAATAAATCTGAGGCATGAGAACCCAACTCTAAACACAAATGATTGTTTATAATATTCACCATATTTCAACTGTTAAATTGATATAAATTACATGTGTATGTCTATCATGTGGACTAATTTTTGATCCAGTACTAGAAACTAATTCCAACAGAGTATTTTGAAATGTATATAAATCATTGTTCCTTCTCTCTTTACTATATATAACAGTTAATTCTTAAAACATGAGAAAAAATAGTATTAGGTCCAATTGCACATTCTGAGTTTTAATTAGAAGGCACCTTTTCACATCCATACTGATAGTTTGTTAAAACCTACACTAAGTTTTCACAGTAAGGCAAGCCAGTGTTTTCATTCCTTTAAGAAAGGCGTTGAAGTTCATTATTTTTTCCACTGAGAAAATGATGTACAATCTACTTTGTAAATAATTGTTTTGCTACTAACGTTGGATTGGATATTGTGGGAGATTTTTCTTTTACTCTCTTACTGAAACTATGGCTTCTCATCACGAATACTTTTTTCCTAGGAATTTTAAATATTACAAGAATGTTTCTATGGATCATTACAATAGATTGCCAAGACCTCTACCACACAAGGCAAACCAGGTCATCAGCTTCTCTCTAAGGGTAGTCCTTACTGTGATCTCTCACTGATATCAAGCCTCTGTCCTTCCTTCCCAGAGCTATGACCTTGTTCTCTCTGTTCCTTTTAACCTCATCCTCTGCAGATACTGAAAAGGAAAGGAAATAAGATTCTACTCACAAGTTTGAAAATCTGGTTTTTCAGATAACACTGCTGTACATAAGTTCAAGTACTTACACAAGTCATTTCTGAGTCTTAGCTTCTTCATATAGGAAAAGAGCAAGATTAATACTATTTAGGCATACTAGAGGTTTTTGTAAGCATCTTGAGGGTTGGGCCTGTATTTTCTTTACACTTACGTTCCCATACTAAGGCAGTGCTTGGCTCTGAGAAGCAAATAAATGTCTGCTCAACAAGTAAGTCAAAGTCTACTTTTCTTCCCTTCCTCTGTTTTAATGCTTTGTTTCTTTCCTATTGATTTTCCACTTTAGAGATCTTATCTGTAGTCATTAGGGAGTACCAAAATTCCTTTGAACAAATCTATGATGAAAATTTACATTGCATTCAATACATCCAAATTTCTATTGTTTTGCTGCCAGAGGTGGCCAGTCACTCTCCTTCCTCCAGCAAGTTCTGACTGAGGTGGCTCTTTTTGGTTTTTTCCTCATATTTCTTTCTACCTCATAAATGGCTATCAACATGTCCTACAAGCAGCAACCCTCTCTCCTTCATCAATCCTTTCCACCTTCCATTGCACCTAGTGTTCTTCCTTCATGTATAGAAAATGTTCAGAGGAAATCCTCACATATCCCTCTCATCTGGCATAGGTTCTATAATCAAGTGACTAAGACAATGTTGAGAAGCACATTTAAATTTCCTAAGAAATTAAAAGAAAGGATGAAGATTATAACTTGTTACCTTCTCAAACACTTAGCCAGACCAAAAAAATTTTTAGTTTTACTAAGCTTGGGGACTTTTAAATAACATATTTTCATTCCAAAAATTACTGCCTAACCAACTAAAAGTTGCCAAAGAAGGATCACACTGCATCTCCATATCTCGATCACCAAAATCTTATGTAAATATGTTGGGTAATTGCTAAAGAAAGAGCATTTAGAGGAAAGTTTAACTTTTTAAGAAAAAAAATTATAGTAATTATAGTAAATAGTTTCCAAATGCAGCCTAAAGAACAGAAGGAAAATCAGGATAAACTCAATATTTAATATTTAAAAATTACTATTTCAGTGAATATTATTTTTATTTGGCTAAATATTTATTTAATAAAATAAATAAAGGTCAGTAAAATAACATTTACACTAACTCTTGGATTAAAATTTTCCATTCTATACTAAAATAAGCTTTATCACTAATTTCTGCTATTTCCTTAAACATATATCTCTGTACTTACTGTTCCCAACTATCCCTTTCCATCTCTTTGCCTTTACTTATACTATTCTTTTTGCCAGAGCTATTTCTACCATTTTAATCTATAAAACCTCTCACCCTCTAAGGCTCTTCAGTGTGCTTTTATGACAAGGAACCTTGGACTATCACTCAGGAGTCCTAAATTATAGTACTAGTTCAGCAATTTACTTACTATAGAATCTTTAATAGGCCATTTAATCTCCCAGGATTCTGTTATATTATCCATAGACAAAACAAAGGTATTTAGCTAGGTGATTCTTTACAATAATAGATAATAGAGAAAGCTGAAGTCTGGGTTTGTTAGGAGTATTAATTTGGAAAACTGACCTCTATTTCACCCAAGATCATGGTAAAATTAACAAGGGAATATATTACCCAAAGTAAAAGGGTTGTACACCAGTTACTTTTATCTAGTACTAGTATCCAGTTTGCAGAACTCAAGCCAGGGACTGAGGAACCTGGGAAGAATAATATGAAGGACTTCCATGAAAATGGTAAAAGGGAACTTCTCATGCTTAAGGGAATTGCCTATCTATTTAGAAACATGGTCTGAAAACATAAACACTTCTTTGGGATAACTGAAGAAACCTGGAAAGACCAAATTTCTACTCAGAAGCAAAGGGCACAATCTTTTATTTTTGCAATTGCCTCCAAAAGGCTAAGTTTCCATATCCTTTGACATTAAATAAACATATCATTTTTCACCTCACGGTATCTTTTACTTTCTATGATTCAAATGCTATCTTCATCTTCTTCCCCAAGCTCCTTGATTCTTCCAAGGACATCAAGACATTACCAATAAGACATTACCCATCCTCTGCCACCATAGAACATATAGCAGTTTGAATCAGTGTATCACTAGTTCCTTTAAAAAAGTGCTTATAAATGGAGTAATTAATACCTATTTATCTGTGTATTTCCTTCCCCAATTCCCCATTTGTACTTAATATCTAGAATAAGAGTTGATTACCAAACTTTTGCCAAATAATTCTTCCATTATACCTTATAGAGTGCACACAAAATAAATTACTTATTACATGAAAAGAAAATATCTGTTTTATAAACTTTAAAGGCCTATAGTCAAGAATTCTAAATTGAATTGTTGATTACATTAACCATTATCTATCCCTATTCATTTGTGTTAACAGGACTCTGCTGCTAAATATAAGGTAAAATAAAAGTCAAGGCTGGTTTATCAGGTGTTCTATTAATAAGAAATGTCTATTACTTGGTATCATACAGAAGATAATGATGACTAATGGTCACATGATAATTCTCTGGCTCAGGAACATTCTCAACTAAGTATAAGGATGGTCAGCGTATTTTTAGCAATGAATGTGTTTTGACATAGCATTTTTGAAAAACAACAAATAAGGAATAGATGGTTCCTTCTAGCTGTTAAGAAGAAACTAGACCCTAACCCTGCCTAAAACCTCACTTTTATTATTTATGTCTTCATGCATTAAATTTCCTAATACTCTCAATATTTTTTCAGTAATTACAATGATAAATTTGCAAAAAGTTTCAAGAACAATAACAACAAAAGGAATATGCTACATCATATATCCTTGAAGTGTCATATGCTGCTTAAATAAATTAACTGCATATTAGACTTCTTTTTTATTTTCAGGGCATGTGAAAATACTACTGTCATAAAAACATGCAATGAAAGGAGAATAAACACTCAAATAAATGAGCTACAATATGCAGAATGGAAAAGCTATTAAATGCACATTGGCTTATATAGGACAAACAAGAGAAGCTTTAGAAAGCACATAAACACCTAAAAGACAAGAAAAAACTTACCTAAGAAAAACAATTTAGCCATGCCAGTTCAAAATTAATTGGTGTTAGAGTAAAAAAGAACAAAAGGAAAAAAAAAAACACACCAAAATAGCAAATGATATGAGAGAAGGTTAAGAACATGTCACTTACAGGAATTCTTCTCCATGGTGTTTGGGTATATTTATCAGCATATGTGCATTTTTCCTCTTTAGATTTTTGGTGGCAGTTACACCGGGTTGCCTGAACAAAACCAAAAATTTTTACAATGGTTTAATTCTGCATATACACATAAACAAATAACCACTCTACAGCATATTAAATGTCAGTGGTCCATGTGTCAGACTATCTATTCATATTTATAGTGCTGTAAAGCCCCTTAATGATGCACTGCACTGGAACATTTTAAAGAATTTCACCCTGTGACAAGATCCCCTGATGCTCTCAATTCACAAATGAATTCTCTATGTGATTCCACTTAAAGAATTCACTTACATGACAGGACATACCTAGCGTGTATTTTTAGGTCTCTCAAATTATCATCAAAATCAAAAATAAATGAAATTATGATAATGAGAATTTCCCTTTACTGTGAAGCTGTAACATACCTACAGTATTTGTTAAATAATTTCATTCCAAGTAAATATACTTCCTCATAGGAAAACCTAAGAAATTCTGGATTACGATACCAAGATAAAATTGTTTCTACGTTAAAAAAATTTACCAATATTAAAACATTTTTAATTGCAATCAGATCATTCCAATTTCCTTACACAACAATAATCTGAAAAGAGAGCCTACAGAGTGGGAGAAAATCTTTTCTACATGCACTTGAGATAGAGCACTAATCTCCAAAATTTATAAAGAACTTATAAAACTTTATACCAAAAATACAAAGAACCCAATCAATAAGTGGGCTAAGGAACTGGACAGAAATGTTACAGAAGAAGATATACACACAATTAATAAATATATGAAAAAGTGTTCAACATCTCTAGTAATTAGAGAAATGCAAATCAAAACAACTCGAAGATTTCATCTTACTCCAATTACAATGCCCATTCTCAAGAACACAAACAATAACAGATATTGTTGTGGATGCGGGGAAAAAGGCACACTTTTACATTGCTAGTGGAGTTGCAAACTGGTACAGCTACTCTGGAAAGCAGTGTGGAGAATCCTCAGAAAACTTGGAATGGACCCACCTTTTGACCCAGTTATCCCACTCCTCTGTTTACACCCAAAGGACTTAAAATTAGCATAATACAGTAACTTGCCCACATCAATGTTTACAGCAGCTCAATTCACAATAGCTAGATTGTGGAACCAACCTAGATGACCTTCAACAGATGAATGGATAAAGAAACTGTGGTATACATACACAATGGAATATTATTCAGCCATAAAGAATAATATTATGGCATTTGAAGATAAATGGATGGAATTGGAGAATACCATGGTAAGTGAAATAAGGCAAGCGCAAAAAACCAAAGGCCGAATGTTTTCCCTGATAAGTGGATGAAGACATGTAATACGGGTGGGAAGGTAGGGGGTGAGAGAAGAATGGAGGAACTTTAGATTACGTAAAGGGAAATGAGAGGGGGATATGAAAAATGATAGAATGAGACAGACATCATTACTCTATGTACATGTACGATTACACAAATGATGTGAATCTACATCGTGCACAACCAAGAAACAAAAAGATGTACCCCATTTGTGTACAATGAATCAAAATGCAGTTATAAAAATAAAAAACAATTTAAAAAACAAAATAACCCATTAAAAACAAAATTTTCTGTAGAACACACTTTTTTTTCCATTCCAAAAAACTGGGATAGCCATTGAAACAAAAGGTAGTATAAAATGCACTATAATAGAACTTAACTTTTAACATATCTGGCAGGTATATATAAAAAAAGAAAAGACAATATAATATAAAACATTTACTATAATACAAGTACATTACCTAATTCACCTTGACAATAGCATAAATATCCTTTCTGTGGTTTATGAACACATGAAAAATAACATTTGACAAATATTAAATTTTCCATAATTTGGAAAGCCTAGTTTTTAGTAACATTTCAACAGATAAAAATGACCACTTAAATAAATCATTCCCTCTCCATCTGCCTCCCTTTTTTGCTGGTAGATCGTCATTTGTGTTCAGAGGGTCTCCTTTGTGATCCTTTATTCATAGAAGTGTGCCCTATCTCTGACTCTCTTGGTAAGTGTGAACCAAAATAGTTACTCCATTTTCTCTATGCTTATAGGAAGGGACAAGTAACCAAAATCTAGCCAATAAAACACAAGAAAAGCCTGGAGTATTTCTGAGAAAGTGTTCCCTGCTTTTAAAAATAGGCATGGGTTTGCCGGCCCCAGCGGGAATTTGGGCCCGGTCGGCGCCATCCTCCAGATTCCCTGGCGGAGAGTCTCCATTTTGACCTCGGAGCCCTCGGACCTAAGCCCACCCCTTTCCCCGGGGACACAGCGCTGC
>JAJEJO010001184.1:42065-96514 GCA_020662805.1 Glaucomys volans
AGAGAGAAGGGAGGGGTGGGGGTGGGTGGGGGGTAAAATTAATAACAGAATGTGTGACAGATACCATTGCCCTGTGTACATGCATGAATGCACAGATGGTGTGACTCTACCTTGTGTACAAACAGTGAAACAATAGCTGTACTCCATTTGTGTTCAATGAATCAATAAGTAAATAAAAGAATAAATTTAAAAAAAAATAAAAATAAAAATAAAAAATGCACAAATTAAAAAAAAAAAAATAGGCATGCTAGAGAAAACAGGCCTAAACATTTGGGTATTATTATGTGAGAAAGTGACACAAAGAGTTACTGCAAAAATCTTGTAACCATGAAAGGGCAGACAAGAGGATTCCAGAAAAAACAACCTAGACTTCATTATTAATCAAATGACCAATAAACAACCATACAAACAGATGGGACCCACAAAATTTCTTCTTATTTGAGTTCACAAATGTTATTATTTTTTAAGCTGCTTTTAGTTGGGGGCTTTTACTGGTAACTTAAAACACCATAAAATATGCACTGATTTATGCTGAGTAGTTTGGGGCAAGTTATTTGGTAAGAGTTACTCTTTATCATACACCCATGGGCCAGGCATTACGTAGTTTACATATGTAGATAATTGTGATTGTTAATCACAAACCTATGTGGTCTGTACTACTTATATTATCCCCACTTATGGATGAAGCTTAGGAGAGATTATACAACTTCCTTAAGAGAACACGGCTATCAAATGTCAAAGCTAGGACATGAATCTAAGTCTTTCATGGTTTTTAAATGATACTGTTAACCCACTTAACCTGAGTTCCACTTTCTGTCCCTATGAAGAAAATTCTACATTAACAATTTCACAAGATTATTCTGAAAATTCAATGAGCAATGTAAATTATCTACTACTTAACTAGAGTACTGAGGTGAAAATAAACTGGCATTCTTTTTTTTGAAGTTAGAAGGTTTACTTAGGCATTTCCTTGGTAATAAAAATGATAAAAGATTGGTTACATTTGCATAAAAATATAAAGTTCCATGTAAAAACTGTCAAAATACAAATGAAAATTTGGAAAATGGGAAGTTACATGTTAATAAATAATAAAGAACTCTTATCAACAAAAGACAGCACCCAATTTAAAAGTATAATTAATACAAATAATAGTCATTGTGAGATGTTAATCCTCAATTAAAAGATACAAATAAAAACAATGCAATTTTCCTTGGTGCCTTGTAAACTGAGAAAGACAAGATAAAATCCAATTGTGCAGTGCTGTAGGGAAACAAGTTCTCTCAGGGATGATGGTTGAAATGTAAATTGGTACTGATTTGGAGAACAGTTTACACCAAAATCTCAAGTACATTCACTTTCATTCTGCAATTCTTTTAGAAAACATCCTAAAATGACAGCCAAGTAAACAGATATAAAGGAGGATATTAACTTTAGGGTTGCCTTGATAGTGAAAAATGAGGAAAAACCAATGGGTTAGCCAGTCTGAGTTAAATACATAGTGGCATATCTGAGAAAACAGTTATCAAAAATATCATTGGAGTGGGGAATGGTGGCACACACTTGCAATCCCAGGTACTTGAGAGACTATGGCAGGAGGAGCCCAAGTTTGAGGACAGCCTCAGCAACTCAGTGAGACCATCTCAAATTAAAAAAAAAAAAAAAGAAAAAAGAAAAAAAAAGTCTGCAGATATATAGCTCAGAGGTAAAGTACTCAAGTTCAATCCCCTGTGCCAAAAAAATAAAATACAGTCATTGTAGATCTGTATTTACAGAAAGGTGTATATAAAATGTTGGGGTGGGGGAACAATTCCAGATGAGTCTAATTTTACAAATGAATATATGGAAAATCATTCACCAAAATATTAGATATAGGTAGCTTTGTTATATTCTGAGATTTTTATAACAAGATTTTGGGGGTAATTTCATATTAGAAAACAAAAAGTCACCCAAACCATAAGGTACTAATATCTTCTTTATTATGGCTTAAAGTCGCATGTTATATCAACTCATTTACAGTAAAAACATTTTATGTACAGTGCAGAGAAAACACAACAGAGCTCAAACACAAAAATGGGTTGTAATTTTTAAGTCCATTGAATAATTTGACACATAGCTCTGAAAATATTTTCTCTGTAGAAAATAGTAAAAATGGTAACATTTCCCAGGACAGCCCAAAAAGTCCATTTAAACCAAATAATAGCTCAATTATACATTTATAAATATGGTTTGAATTCTGGAATGCAAAAGAAATGTCAGCTTCATTTATTTAGAGACATGCTTTTCTTAAAATTAAGCTGTATAAAGTGAAATTCCTATTAACCTTCCTTTTTCACTCTTGATTTATGCCTGATCATTTTTCTAATTTAGGCTAATCCATAATCCACATAAAAGTTTTAGCTGTTACTTCCTAAAGGACAGCTACCACATTTTTTTAGTACTGGGGGTAAAGCCCATGGTCTCATACAAGCTAGGCAACTGCTTGCTCTACCACTAAACCACACTGCAGCCCCTTTCAAAAATTTTATTTTAAGATAAGGTATCACCAATTTGTCCAGGGTTGGGTTCAAATTTGTGATCCTCCTGCCTTAGCCTCCAGAATAGCTGGGATTACAGATGTGCACCACCATACACAGTTACTATATTCTTCAAAACTGCCCGATACCCATACCTACCCAAATTGTGAAATGTTTTAGTTGTTTTTAAAGCATGTCCAGTATTTGGTCAAAACCAGAATCTAATAAATTATAACCCACAAGGCACATCTGGAATGTCATAAACTGGCATTCTTGGCATTTTAAAATTAGGTTTGAATAGTCAAACATTTCTATTAAATTCTCAGAGCACTGTAATCTGATTTCACATGAGCGTATTTCACATAAAATATGATTCAAACACTTCATACTGTCATTATATCCTTCTGAAAATCTTTATGCAAACATAGGTTAGAGTTGATACGTATTTTTCAAAAACAAAAGAAGCACAAGAAACAAAAGATGCCTAGAAATGGAAGGGGACTTTGCAACTAACAAGAAAAACCTTCGCATTCCAAATAAAGAAAGTGCTACAGAAGTAATAGAAACTGCCTGTCATTCAGCTGATTAATATTGGAGCTAAGAAAAGTCCTCTAATTCCTCTCTATGACTCTTTTAATGACTTTTTATCTTATTTTTTTAAAATTTAGAGATATAAGGAAGAAAAAGATAAATAAATGTAAATATGAAGGCCATTTTAACTTTGATAAGATGAAATATACCACTTCCTATCTCTACTTTGAGTTTATAAATGTTCTTGATTTCAACAAGTTTCATAACTAAACCACATTATACTATTGTAATTTTTCTAAATGACTACTACCAAACAGATGGTGGTGGGTGAGACATTTGACTCCTTAAAACTCAATTAGTAAGACATTCAATTCATGGAGCACCACTGCTTGCAATAAGAAGCAAAGAATCCAATCACCTAAATTTATGTTGAGAAAACACTAACATTGTCTGTATATTCAAGAACAGAAATAGTCTGATTCAATAAATTTTCTTTGTACCTTTAATCACAATATCTTATCTGTTTGTTCTATTTACTCATGAGTTTTGATCTCTGTAATCTGACCTCAGTGGCTCAGAGTTCAGTAATTATATCTTTTATATACTTAGAGATTAATATTTCATATTGATGAATTGCTTTGCTATACCAATATATATATATTTTTTTCCTTCTAATGAATATCTGTATTTGACTGTTTTGATTTATATGCATTGTTATTTTTATCCTGGTCTTTTACATTATATAAACTGCATTATAATTACATTCAAGGTGCTATCAATATTGTTTTTATATGGGACTAACATTTGAAATTACTGACAATTATAAAAGTATAAAGACATTACATGACTCTGAGGGATCACTCATCATCCACAGAGAAGAAACACTGTCTTGGAATCTCCTTCACTCTAATACTGAAGCCTAAATAATCAGTGTTATTCTGCTCACAGAGAGAGAAAATGTCCTACTCTCAACTTCTAGTACTTAATTCTTGAAATACATCAATAAATGAATGTAAACTCGTGCATTATATCCCAGAAACAGAGGCCAATGAAAATGGACCAAGGAAGAATTTTTCACATAGAATACACCATATTTAGATAAAAATTTAATCACATATTTTCATTACAGCACATAGAATCTAAACATTATGCAATTACATAATTTTGAAAGCCAAAAATGAAGTCAAACTCTAATTCTGGATGTTTTATAAAAACCGCATATTGTCCAATTTGGAAAGTCTCCATTTTACATTCTACACTATAATACTTACAAGTTGATGTTCTAATAGTTGTATTTTTTCATCTTTTTTCTTTATTTCCTCTTTAAGTTGTTTCATTTCATTTAATAAATCTTCATTCTGAAATGTTAAAAAATTAAGATGAGTCATTTAAAATACCCTCATGAGAAGCATTACATCAATGATGAAGACCCAGTAATGAATGAACTATTTCTTCATTTAAAGAAAACTTTCTATTAATAAACAAACAAAATCTAAGATTTCATGGTCTAATGGATTCTGACATGTAAACAACAAACAATAACAGAAGAAACAGCTAACATTTACAAAGCACTTATTAGGTGTCAGAAACTAAATACTTTCAGGTATTTCAGTATTTGATCCTGACTATACTGAGAAACATAACATTATCCCCTTTAAGGCAGACAGTAAAATAAATCACACACAAAACAGTAACTTCAGGTAAGATTTCAAGGGATGCAGATGAGTTATCTGTCAGAGAAAAGAAGGGCATGACAAGCATGCCACAAGTATAATGAAATTAGTATAATTAAAGCCACAAGAGGCATTTCATGACTGGTTCAAAAATCAGTGAAAAGATAAATGTGTCTGAAGCCCAACAAGGGAGATTCTTTATCAAGGAGACATTTTGCTGAGAAGCACTGCTTGAAACAAAGAGAAAACAACCTACCAACTTCTTTGATAAGGAATACCTAATGCTACTAAATGGAAAACTAGGGTTTGGGATGTGGTTTAGTGGTAATGTGCGCACCTAGCACATGTGAGGCACTGGGTTTGATCCTCAGCAACACATGGGAATAGGTAAATAAAGGCACTGTGACCATCTACAACTAAAAAATATTCAAAAAAACAAAACAAACAAAAAAACACGGAAACCTACCACCAAGTCAAGCAGCAATCTGGTTGCATTTCCAAAATGTCAAACATCATTAACCTACTGTTAGCCTACTTTATGTACTATCATTCAATCATTCAGAAATATAGGCTAAAAAATAATAAGCACAGAACTTAGAATATACACATGGATGATTTCTTTCCAGAAAGAAAACATGTAAGCAAATTTTAATAACACTATTACTGAGAAGTATGATAGCTCTGTCAGATATATTTAAAACAAAACAAAACAAAAACAAAAACTGTAGTCTTTTTTTACAAGAAATCAGAAGTGCACATTTTACAAAATTTTATCAGAGGTATCCCAAACAATGGAGAAGACACTTTTAAAATGCTGTTGTTTATAGTGTAATTGGGAAAAAAAATGATCTTGAAATATAAAAAAGAATAGGAATTTTTAAAATTCATGAATTAAGACAAAAAAGATGGAGTGTAGAACATCAGAGAGACATTTCTACTGATACATTCAGACATATTTCTAGGCTGTGTAGCAAATAGTCATTAAGAATTAATATATACACAATGGAGTTATACTTGGTCATAAAGAAGAATGAAATTATGTCATTTGCTGGTAAGAACAGAATTGGAGAACATTAAGTCAGAAAATCAAAAGTGGAATATTTTCTCTCATATGTGAAAGCTAGAGAGAAAAACGGAATAAAAAATAGGGATCTGGAGAAAACAAGGGAATCAGTAGAGTAGAAACAGGGAACTAAGGAGGAAGCAGGAAGGGAAAGAGAATGAAGTTAACAAAATTATACTAGGTCCATGTATGAATATACCACAATGCATTCTGATTTTATATAAAACTATAATGCATCAATTAAAATTAATTAAATAAATAGAAGGACCAATGCAGTAGAGGAAAAGGGAGAAGGGAAGGACGTGGTAGTACTGGGGATTGCAATGGAGAAAACCATACTACATGCATTTATGAATATGTCAAAATGAACCCTACTGTTATGTATAATTATAATGCACTCTAAAATAATTTCCAAAGGAGTTTTGAATGATTTGTCATCAAATTGTCTTTAGGATACAAATATAATAAAATGCCCACATAATTTTTTTTTTTAAAGGGCTGGGGATATAGATCAGTAATCAAATACCCCTAGGTTCAATGCACAGTATCACCAAACAACAAAAAACACCCCATCAGTTCTACAAGAGATGTATGTCTTTATAGTTTTAAGTCAATGATGATAGGAAAATATTATAAATGCAAAATAATCTCATTCATTTATAAAAGCACCACTATTTAATTAAGATTTTTTTTTAATCAACTAGGTTTTCTTAACAGAGTTACCATTTGTAGGACAGTGGAGAGCTTTATAAATTCATTATCTTTAAGCTCTGAGAAGATGCTTTTAAAATGCTGATAGATGTTAAACTTTTCATTTCTACTTTAGCTAAAATTAGTTTTCTATGTTTTTCTATTAAATAAAAGCATGCTTGTGTGTTTTAAAAAGAGTTGATAAAAATATTTGATTATATTAAAATTTAAGATATCTATCCATACAGTTAACATTAAAACTTGGTAAAAAACTATGTAAATATGACAAAGAATATATATCTCAAGGACATATGAGTCTATTCAAGCATTTAAGATCATTTTCAATGCCCCTGAGATAAAAGCTGGCTCTCATAAACAAATATATAATTAGTAAAATATTCTATTTGGCTTGTTGAAGAAATGTAAAATAATGAAAATACTGTTTCAAAGATATTAAATTATGGGGATAATATTCAATATGATTAATAAGATTAGGAAAAAAGGGTACATCAAACTTAGCATGTAAGGTTTCTAGACGAATATGACTCTATACATAAGTCAAAAATACTTGGAATTCTTTGATTCAGTGAGATAATTCCTAAAAATTCATGGCAAAGAAATGATGAGAAAAAGAGCAAGGCAGGATTTAAAAGTTTACAAATTTACAATTGGTTGGTAAGGGGACAACTGAAATACAGTGTACAACTTGATGGAACCTAACAGAGCCATCATTTATTTCCTTAGGGCTAGTTTCTCCTGGTGGTACAGAAAATGGGCCTGAAAATAAAATCAAATTCAATGTGGTAAGAACATTAATACCCAACATGTACAAAGTACTCATTACATGGCAGACAGTAAGGATTTTATACCTTATAAAGATGCAAAGGACAAGTCAGGAAATGACTGACTCCAGTGGAGTTTTTAAGAATAAGCAAAAGGTGGCTGTTATGGTGGTGCACACTTGTTATCCCAACCACTCAGAAGCTGAGGCAGGAGGATATCAATTTCAAGGCCAGTCTCAGCAACTTAGTCAGATTCTGTCTCAAAATAAAAAGAGTTGGGGATATAGCTCATTGGTAGAGTGCCCTTGAGTTCAATCCCAAGTACTACAGATACTGATAAAGATGAGCAGAAGGCTCTGAATACAGATGGCTTTGAATCTAAAAGACTCTAAGTGTCACCCAACACTACAGAGGCAAAGACAAGCATAACACATCTGGAGAGTTATAAGCAGTGATGAACAGTGGAAAATAATTTGGCTAGTAAAATAAGCAAGCGACAGATCATACAAGACCATGGCTGTTGGTCATGGACTTAGCCAGGCAGTGACAGATTTGCATTTGAGATGGTTTTGACAGCTGTTTGGAAGGCAAATTTGACCACAGTGATAACAACATTGGATTAGGAGTCTGTTATCAAGATATTATGATCCTCCAGATTAAAGTAGTAGGGTGATCCAAGAGAGTGATAACAGAAACAAAAAAGAGGACAAGAGCGCAAAATTTGGAGATTCTGGCAATTTGCTGCAAGTGAGAGAAGGGCACAGAGGAGGAGCCAAGAGTGATATCATATTTCTAGTTTGAGTGACATGTCAAATACCCAAAGGACTTAAAATCAGCACACTACAGTGATGCAGCCACATCAATGTTTACAGCAGCCCAATTCACTATAGCTAGACTGTGGAACCAACCTAGATGCCCTTCAATAGATGAATGGACAAAGAAACTGTGGTATATATACACAATGGAATATTATTTGGCCATAAAGAATAATAAAATTATGACATTTGCAGGTAAATGGATGGAATTGGAGAAGATCATGTTAAGTGAAATAAGTCAATCTCAAAAAACCAAAGGCTGAATGATTTCTCTTATAAGTGTTTGATGACACACAGGAGGGGTGGGAGGAGGTATAGGAAGACTGGAGAAGGAATGGATTGTATAGAGGAAACTGAGGGGTGGGGAGAGGGTGGGGAAGGAAAGATAATAGAATGGAACAAACATCTTTACCCTATGCATATGTATGAACAGGCAAATTGTATGATTCTACTTTGTGTACAACCAGAAAATGATAGCTGCACTCCATTTGTGTACAATGAACTAACTAACTAAATAAATAAATAAATAAATAGGAAAATATATCAAAAGAATTAAATAAACCCTGCACTCAGTACAACTGAAGAAGAAGAGGAGGAAGAAGAGAAAGGAGGAGGAGGGGGAGGAGAGGGAGGAGGAGGAGGGGGGGGGGGGGAGGGGGAGGAGAGGGAGGAGGAGGAGGGGGAGGAGAGGGAGGAGGAGGAGGAGAAACAACAATAACCTGCAAAGGAAATGAAAATACGGCAGTGAGGTATGAGGGATGCCAAGGAAGCATCATAAATGCCAAGGGATGAACTTTTCAGGAAAAGGCCATGCCAAACACTAATGGGTACTTCTCCAGGTTTCCACATTAACTGGAAAAGGGTTTAAGTAAAGTCTGGAAAGCTATTTCCTGAATTTAAGATAGTAAGATGTACAAATTTATAAGATGATAATGAAGAAGAGAAAGTACACATAAGACACAAAAGCAAGGAGAAGGAGAATCTTGTTAGATAAACAAACAGCAGCAGAATACCGAGTTAAGAACACAGAAAGGGTAGTTTCTAACAGTATAATTACCACTTTTCTCCTGTACTTGGAACAAAGTTAATGAAAATGAAATAGAGTAAATTAGAGGGCAGGAAGGAGGGAAACAATCTGTTTTTGATTAGCACAAGACTACCTGAAGAGGTTGAAAGCATGGCTGAGCATGGTGCTTGAGCCTGATTAATGCCTGGAACAGTTCATCAAAAGAATGGGAAGGAGCTGTCCTAACATAAACATAAGAACAGAATGGAGGCATGACAGATCTAGTGGAAAATTTATACCCTGAATTTGCAATTGCACAAGTCACTATATTTGCACATTTCAAACTGTGCTGCTAAAAGCATCTTTGATGAGAAGGTGACACAGTTAGGGATTTGCTGTTAGAACTTCAAGAGAGACTAAAGATAATGGAGAGAAGAGACAGTGAGTTATTGCACGTCAGCTTGAATAAGAGGTAAGTAAAGAACAAGAATGATCTGCTGGGAAGATAAGGTAACAGGGACAAGAAATAAGCACCATGTAATAATATGTCTTCCATGTAGTATTAAATATACCAGAAAGGAACACAGAAAAAACAATGAAGAAATTAGCTAAGAAAAAGGGTTGAAATTAATTTTTTTCAAAAAAAATTTTCTTTACATGTAAAAACTGCATTCACAAAAAAGGAACTTAGAGAAAAAAGAGCAACTTAAAAAAAGAAAAAGTCAGTTACAAAACTCAAATGCATTTGAAAGACTCTGAAGTACTGAGGTACTGATTTTCAACTATGTGTGTATGTGAAATGATTTGAAAGAGATGGTCTGTGGCAGACTTGCTGATGTAGATTATTATTACAACAATAGGGTGGAAGTCCAAGGATGGTAAACAAGTGGAAAAGCCAAGTTTAGACAAGTTTGACTAGTTCTTGATATATTCTTGATTTTGGTTGCTTGCTTTATATACAATCTTGTTCCCAATAAGTCAGTCAGCATTCTGAAAAAAATAAGATCTTCTGTCCAATTAACATGAGGTTGATACACTTGAATTGTTTTGGAAGTGACATATACTCCATCAAAATCCACATGTAGTCTGAGAAAGCTCTTTTCCTTCTGAACACAAATGTGTCCCACCACACAGGCTGATCCTTCAATTCGCTTCTTAGAAGGAAAGAGATACATGAAGCAAAATCCCAGCTGATCTACAGTCAATGTGTGACATAAGTGAAACATCAACTTTTGTTATATCAAGCGACCAGTGTTACTGCCGATGACTATTAAACAATGGCTACTAAATCCTGAAAAGAGGATGTAAAAGTAAACAATTTTACATAGAAATATTAATCAATATTTGTGTGTACTTAAGAAATATAGACTTAAATAGTTGAAAAAATAAAGAGCTTTCAACCTAATGTAGATCAAAAGGCAATGAGAATTTTAAAAACTACCTTCACACACTAAAATACATGAGTATTCCATGATTATATTTTATACATGAAGAAATAAAAGTTAATCTCATTATCAGCATATTTCTTCAGTGCTGTGATTAGATACAAGAACCCATTAACATTTTAACTTTTACTGGTAACCATATTTTGAAAATTGTTATTCATGATTAAAACCAATGCAAGTATCTTTTTTTTTTCTTTTTTTAAAAATTCTGTTGAGTTGTATACGGAATCAGGATGCACCTTGACCTAACCATAAAAGCATGGAACACAACCCTCTCCAATTCAGTCCCTAGCACTTCCTTTCTTCCACCCCATTTCCCCTACCTCCAACTCCACAGATCCCTCTTTTAATCCATTTATTTTATTTTTTTAAAAATTAGTGTCCTCTGGATACACCTGATGCTGGGACCCACTGTGCCACATCCATGTGCGCACATACAAAACTTGGGCCACATTCATTCAACTGTCTTTCCCTATTTCATCCTTCTCCCTTCCCTTTATTCCCCTTTGTCTGCTCCATTGATCTATTATTTTTTATCTCCCTACCCCTTATTTTGGATTTGCTTCAGCACTATTGGAGAAAAATTCCATCTTTGATTTCTGAGGACTGGCTTACTTCACTTAGCATCATAGTCTCCAGTTCCACTGATTTACTGGTAAATGCTATAGTCATTCTTTTTTATGGTTAAATAATATTCCTTTGTGTATATATACATTTTCTTTATCCATTCATCTGTGGAAAGGCACCTAAGTAGGCTCCACAGCTTACTCATTGTGTATTATGTTGCTATAAACACTGATGTGGCTTTTTCACTGTAGTATGTAGTATTTTAAATCTTTTGAATATATATGGAAGATGGAAAAGCTGGATCATATGGTAGTTCCATTCCTAGTTTTTGAGGAATTTCTGTACTGCTTTCCAGAATGGTTACACTAATTTGCAGTCCTACCAACAAGGTATAAGAGTACCTTTCCCCCCCACATCCTTAGCAACATTTATTATCATTTGTATTCTTGATAATTGCCCTTCTGACCAGAATGAGATCAAATCTCAATGTAGTTTTGATTTGTATTTTCCTAATTGCAAGAGATTTTGAACATTTTTTTCGTATACTTTAGGAGTCTTGTCAAGGAAGACAAGTCCTAAGCCACCACGATGCCAAGATTATGGGCCTACTTTTTCTTTGCAGGGTCTCTCTTCTAGTACCTAATCTTTGATTCATTTTGAGTTGATTTTTGTGCAAGATGAGAGATATAGTTTACTTTCATTTTTTACATATGAATTTCCAGTTTTCCCAGCACTATTTGTTGAATAGGCTGTCTTTTCTCCAATGTATGCTTTTGGTGCCTTTGTTTAGTATGAGATATCTGTATTTATATGGGTTTGTCTCTGTGTCTTCTACTCTGTACCACTGGTCTACTTGTCTCTGTGTCTTCTACTCTGTACCACTGGTCTACTTGTCTGTTTTGGTTCCAATACCATGCTGTTTTTATTACTATTGCTCTGTAGTATAGTTTTGAGGTATGGTAATGTGATGCCACCTGCTTCACTCTTCTTGCAAAGGATTGTCTTGGCTACTCTGGGTCTCTTCTTTCTCCAATGAATTTCATGATTGCCTTTTCCAGTTCTATGAAGAATGTCATTGGGACTTTAATAGGAATGGCAATAAATCTGTACAGTTTCTATGGCAGTGTAGCCATTTTGACAATATTAATTCTACCTATCCAAGAACAGGAGAGCTCTTTCCATTTTCTAAGGTCTTCAATTTCTTTCTTTAGTGTTCTTTAGTTTTCATTGTAGAGGCATTTCACCTATTATATTGACTACAAAGTTTTATTTATTTTTTTGATGCTACTGTGAAAGGGGTAGTTTTCCTAATTTCTCTTGCAGTCGATTCATCACTTATGTATAGAAATGCATTTGATTTATGGGCATTGATTTTATATCCTGTTACTTTGCTGAATTCATTTATGAGTTCTAGAAGTTTTCTGGTGGAATTTTTTGGATCCTGTAAAAACAAAATCGTGTCATCAGCAAATAGGATTGTTTGAGATCTTCTTTTCCTATTTGTATCCTTTTAATTTCTTTCATCTATCTGACTGCTCTGCCTAGAGTTTTAAGGACTATATTGAATGGAAGTGATGAAAGAGGGCATCCCTGTCTTGTTCCAGTTTTTAGGGGGAATGCTTCCAGTTTTTCTCCATTTAGGATGATGTTGGCCACGGACTTAGCATAGACAGCTTTTACAATGTTGAGCTATGGTCCCACTATCCCCTAGCGATTTGAACATGAAGAGGTGCTGTATTTTGTCAAATGCTTTTTCTGCATCTATTGAGATAATCATATGATTCTTGTCATTGAGTCTATTGATGTGATGTATTATGTTTACTGATGTCCATATTTTGAACCAATTTTGCATTCCAGGGATGAACCCCACTTGATCATGGTGCACTATCTTTTTATTATGTTTTTTTCCTGTGCAATTTGCCAGAATTTTACTGGGAATTTTTGCTTCTATATTCATGAGGGATATTGGTCTGAAGTTTTCTTTCCTTGATGTGTCTTTGTCTGGTTTTGGTATCACAGTGATACTAGCCTCATAGAGTTTGAAAGGGTTCCCTCCTTTTCTATTTCATGGAATATTTGTGGAGTATTGGTGTTAATTCTTCTTTGAAGGTCTTGTAGAACTCGGCTGAGAATCCATCTAGTCTTGGGCTTTTCTTTGTTGGTAGGCTTTTGACGGTGTCATCTACTTCAACACTTGAAAAGGATCTGTTTAAGTTATGTATGTTCTCCTGCTTCAGTATGGGTAGATTATGTCTCTAGAAATTTGTTGATGTCTTTGAGATTTTCTCTTCTATTTGAATATAAATTTTCAAAATGGTTTCTAATTATCTTCTGTATTTTAGTGGTGTCTGTCATGACATTTCTTTTTTCATCACAAATTTTAGTAATTTGAATTTTTTTCTCTCTTAGGATAGCTAAAAGTTGATCAGTTTTATTTAGTTTTTCAAAGAACCAACTTTTTGTCTTGTCAATTTTTTCCATTGTTTCTTTTGTTTCAATTTCATTGATTTGAGCTCTGATTTTAATTATTTCCAGTCTTCTACTGCTTTGGTGTGGATTTGATCTTCTTTTTCTAGGGTTTGAGATATAATGTTAGGCCATTTTTTTTACTTTTTATTCTTCTAATGAATGAGGTCAATGCAATGAACTTTCCTCTTAGCACTGCCTTCATAGTATCCCAGAGACTTTGATATGATATATTGGTGTTCTTATTTACCTCTAAATATTTTTTATTTCCTTCCTGATTTCTTCTGCTATCCATTTGTCATTCAATAGCATGATACTTAGTCTCCAGGTGTTGGAGTACCTTCTATTTTCTATTTTATCATTGATTTCTAGATTCATTTCATTATGATCTGATAGAATGAAGGGTAGTATTTCTATTTAGTATTTGCTGAGAGTTGCTTTGTGTCATAACATATGGTCTATTTTAGAGAAGGATCCATGTGCTGCTTAAAATATATTCACTCAATGATGGATGAAATACTCTATATATGTTCATTAAGTTTAAATCACTGATTTATTACATAGTTCTATAGTTTCTATGTTTAGTTTTTGTTGGTAAATCTATCCAGTGGTGAGAGAGGTGTGTTAAGGTCACCCAGGATTATTGTGATGTGGTTTATTTGTTCTTGAAATTGACAAGGGTTTGTCTGACACATTGATGGTCCATTGTTTGGTGCATATATATTTACTATTGTTATGTCTTGTTGATGTATGTTTCCCTTAAGAAGTATGAAATGTCTGTCTTTATCCCTTCTGACTCACTTTGGTTTGAAGTCCACCTTGTCTGATAAAGGATGGAAACCCAGCTTATTTATACAGTCCATGAGAGTGATATGTTTTTTCCCAACCTTTTACCTCCAGTCTTTGAACATCTTTTCCTAGGAGTGAGTCTCTTGAAGACAGCATATTGTTAGGTCTTTGTGTTTAATCCAATCTGTCAGTCTATGTCTTTTGATTGATGAGTTTAGGCGATTAACACTCAGGGTTATTACTGAGATATGAATTGTATATTCCTGGTCATTTTGGCTTATTTTGTTTTTTAACTTGACTTGGTTAGTGCTTTGATTGACCTTTCCTTTAGTGTAGTTCTTCCCTTTGCTGGTTTTCCCTGTTTTTTTTTTTTTTTAATTTCCTCCTCATAATATTTTGCTGTAAATGATCTGTAGTGCAGGCTTTCTAGCTGTGAATTCTTTTCACTATTGCTTATCATGGAATTTTTTTATTTCATCTTCAAATTTGAAACAGTTTTGCTGGATATAAAGTTCTTGGTTGGCATCTATTTTCTTTCAGAGCTTGATATATGTTATTCCAGGACTTGCTGGCATTGAGGGTCTGGGTTGAGAAATCAATATAATGTGCCTTGGTGTAGGTCTGCTGTAATTTTGTACATTTGTAGTTGATTTCCCATTTCATTCTTTAGATTTGGGAAGTTATTTGATATTATGTCATTGAAAAGACTGTGCATTCCTTTGGTTTGCATCTCCACACCTTCATCTCTTATGATACATCTTAAATTTGGTGTTTTCATGTGATCCCGTATTTTTTGGAAGTTCTGTTCATGCTGTTCTTACCATTTTCTCTGTGTGTTCGACTTTATTTTCAATAGTATTTTTTTTTTTTATTGGCTTCATTGTCTGAGGTTCTCTCTTCCAAGTGGTCTAGTCTGTAGGTGATACTTTCCATTGACTCTTTAATTTGGTTTTATTTCCAATATTTCAAGGATTTCTGTTTGATTCCTTTGTATAATTTCTGCTTCCTTACTGAAGTGATCTTTCACTTCCTGTATTTTCTCTCCAATACTAATCTTTATTTTGAAGATCAGTCTAATTACGTGCCCTCTAACCTCCTCTGACATTTCTTCTACTGTGCTGTCTATGAATTCTATTGTTGGAACATCTTGGTTTGTTTGCAGTGCTTCGTCCTCTTGTTTTTTCATGTTGTTGTGATATAGATCTGAGGCAGTCCGGTTTCTACCCTGTAGTCTTACAGTGTCCCTATAGGCTTCCAGTACCTTATCTTTAAGGGGGAAACCATTATTAACAGCACCAACACGAACTGTATACAACCTTAAACCAAAGAGCTCTTATTAAGGTACTATTTGGTTTAATAAAGAGAAATGATGTGTTCCATTATTGTCTACAATGTAAACATTAAGCTTGCTAAAAGGGTTTACCATTTCAAATGATGGACAATGAGGGAACAGAAGTAGTGTAAGACGTGATGTTTATAAGGGAGAAGGAGAAAAGGTAGAGGTAAAAATTTATAGTAAGAGTAAGGGAGGAATTAATAGCGGTTGGCTGTTAGTATGAAAGAAATGAGAAAGAATCCAGGGAGACACAGAGGTAAGAGGAAAAATACAGATTAAAAAAAGTAAAAATATAAGAATACAAAACTGCAATATACTATTCAGACATCCCATTCTGTCAATAAATTGATGAATGAAAAATATTTGAATTCAAAGATGGTAGAGGTGTGAGGGAGAGGGCAAAAAGACAACAAAAAAAGAGAAAGTCTCAATGGAAAATTGAATGATTGCGTTCATTGGCTTTCAAAAATTTTCTCAGTTTCTCTTCTCCACTGATAGGTGGGATTATCTGAAGTTTGATGTTAGCTCCAGTCCAGTGGGTGCTAGACAGGTCTTGTTACTGAGTTGATAGTAAGATGCCCTTATACCGTACCTCTTCCAGTCTTCCCACCTGTTGTAGCTGGCTCCTTCCATCCCCATGTACTTCAGGACTCACTGAGCTGGAGAGAGCCCAGTTTTCTCCAATCTGTGCTCTCCGCAGAGGAACTGTCCCTAGTTTCCAGCTTTCCACAGGATTGCTAGACCCAGACTAGCCCATGCAAACCCAGCTGCAATCTGATAGACCTGGGCTTCAGTTTCCCCAGGCCCTGTCTTGCTGAAGTCCCAAAATCTTCAATTCCCTTTCAACTCGTAGAGACCACCAGGGATGAGCTCACACAAAGGAGCAACCCTGCAAAAAGGCAGCCAGATGGTGGCCACTAGCACACCCAGCAGAAAGACCTGAGGAGCAACCAGACCTGCAGGTACTCCGACAATATATTTCTAGGCTCTGACCCATGTCCTCAGACCGAGGCCGTCACACTCCAAAATAGGAGCAGTGGTGGCGGCAAACTTGCAGGCCCTGGTCGGTGTCCCAGGATGGCATCGGCTGCATGTAACCAAAACTGCAGATATTGTGACACTGGACTTCCAGGCAGCAGCAGCTAGCAGGCAATCTTCTGGCAGTCCTCTGGGAGGTCTGCAGGCTAACAGGGATTGATTGGCAGATGACATGGGGCGTCAGGCGATGGATAGGCAAGAGGTGGGCTAACAGAGAAATGGCAGACTAGGTAGCATTCTACCAGCAATCTGTGCTCAAAATGTGGGAGATATGCTGGCTGACAGCAGGCAGTGGCGGTGGATGAATGGGGGGATCACTAGGCAGTGATGGTTGCCCTGCAGAGAAATAGCATTTCCTCTGCTGTAATCTAGAGTCACGGAGCAGCAAGGAATGCAGCCTCCCTCTAACTTGCCATCTTAGATCTGCCTTCAATTTCTTTCTTTGAGTGTTCTATAGTTTTCATTGTAAAGGTTCTTCAACTCTTTTGTTAGACTGATTCCCAAGGTTTTCTCTGCGTTCTTTTGAGGCTATTGTGAATGGGATAGTTTTCCTAACTTTTTTTTTTGGCAAATTCATCATTGGAATATGGGATGCAATTGATTTATGAAGGTTGATCTTGCATCCTGCTATTGTACTGAATTCATTTATAAACTCTACAAGTCTTCTGGTAAGAGTTTTTTGTGTCTCCTAAATATAGTATCATTAGCAAACAGATAATTTTGAGTTCTTTTCCTATTTGTATCTCTTTAATTTCCTTCTCTTATCTGACTGACCTGACTAGAGTTTCAAGGACTACGTTGAATAAGAGTGGTGAAAATGGGCATCATTGTCTCATTCCTATTTTTAGAGATAATGCTTTCAGTATTTCTCCATTCAGAATAATGTTGGACTTGGGTTTATAATATATAACCTTTACAATGCTGATGTAAGCTCCTCTATCCCTAGTTTTTCTAGTGTTTTAAACATGAAGGGGTGCTATATTTTGTAAAATGAATTTTCTGTATCATTGAGATAATCATGTGATTCTTTAACTTAACCCTATTTATGTGGTAAATTACATTTGTTGATTGCCATATGTTGACTCAAACTTGCATCCTTAGGATGAAATCCACTTGATCTTTTTAATGTGTTTTTGTATGCTGTTTGCCAATGATTTATTAAGATTTTTTTCATCATGTTCATTATAGATATTGGCCTCAAGTTTTCTTTTCTTGGCATTTCTTCATCCAGTTTTGGTATCAGAATAATACTGACTTTGTAGAATGAGTTTGGCAGTCTTCCCTCCTTTTCTATTTGATGGAATAATTTGAGGAGGACTTGTATTAATTTTTATTTCTTTAAAGAATTCTGATAGAACTCGGCTGAGAATCCATCCAGTTCTGGGCTTTTCTTTTTGGAAGGCTTTTGATGGCTGCTTCAATTTTACTACTTGACATTGATCTGTTTAAGTTTTCTACATCTTCATGGTTCAATTCAGATAGGTTATATAGCTCTAGGAATTTTTCCATATTTTCAAGATTTTCTAGTTTATTGAAGGATAAATTTTCAAAATAGTTTCTGATGATTCTCTGGATTTCAGTAGTAATTACAGTGATATTTCCTTTTTCACCTTGAATTTTGTTAATTTGAATGTTTTCTCTCTTTCTTTTGGTTAGTTTGGCTAAGGGTTTATCAATCTTGTTTAGCCTTACCTTTGACCCAGCTATCCCACTCCTTGGTCTATACCCCAAAGGACTTAAAATCAGCATACTACAGTGATGCAGCCACATCAATATTTATAGCAGTTCAATTCACAATAGCTAGAGTGTGGAACCAACCTAGATGCCCTTCCATAGATGATGGATAAAGAAACTGCGGTATATATACACAATGGAATATTATTCTTACATAAAGAAGAATAACATAATGATATTCACAGGTGAATGGATGGAGTTGGAGAATATCAGTATTCTCATTTACTCCTAAGAATTTTAAAATTTCTCCCCTGATTTCTTCTGCTATCCATTCACCATTCAAAAGTCTATCAAATAATCTTTGATTATTTGAGTGGGTCTTGTTTTTTATCTTATTGTTGATTTCTAATTTCATTCCACTGTGATTTGATAAAATGGGATATTATTTTAACTTAACAAAGCAGCAAAATTTAAGAGCAAACTTATTTCACAAGATAGTAAGTTCTAGGTTTCTAATATTCTTATTATTCAAAGATTTGTTTCTACTTTATTATTTTAGTAATAAGAATTTTGAAATCTTCCGTGTGACTATCTGGTCATACCTTATATATCTGATCACCTTCTTCTGGTTCTGGACTAGATGGCAATGATAGCTGAATATCATGCAATGACCCACTTCCGTCATGCTGTCAGAAAGAACAAAAAGAGAAGATTAATGCAAAAACTGCAGATATTCCCGTCAATTTGAATTCACCTAGACCAAATGCTAGATGGCAAAGAAAAATGGCAGATAAGATTTTAGAAAACTCCTTTTCATTTCTGCACCAACAGAAGGAAAAGAAGTGAATGTAGGACAAGAATAATCTGTGGAAATAAACAACAGATACTATATGAATGGACAAAGCAGAGAACCACTGAATGTTTTAGAGCTGGAAAAGGAATATAAGAAATTTCCTAAAGAATTTTGAAATTACCACAGCTATGAAAAATGTAAACGTCAACTGATTTTTCCTTGTTTAGAAGTGTTTTGGTATAAAGGAATCATGAATAATAACATTAAATAACTCAAAAAGTTTGGACATAAAAATCATTCAATTAAAAATACTAGGTACAGGAGAATACATATTCATGATTACCATTTTGATGTCTGAAAATGAGCAAAACTAATCTATGGTGCTTAGAAATCAGAAGAACAGTGGTGGCAGATCTGGGGAAAGAGGGTAAGTGAGAAGGAAAACTAGGGGGCCTACTAGGAAACTGGAAATAGTCTCTGTCTTGACTATGTGGTTGTTATGTAAACACACATATGAAAAGTTCAAGCTATACAATTAAGGTTGGTACATCTTAAGTAGTTTATTGTACCTCAATAAAGAAAAGGTAAACACATTAAACATTTTGATCTTAAACATGATAAAGCAAACAAAATGAAAATATTAAATTCTAATCCTCACTGAACTGGTTTACAATATAAGAAATCAGATGTTAGATGATTCAAACAGACAACCTATGAAGAGTATAGACTATGCTTAGGCTAATGGTGAGAGACTGAACCCTTGACTGAGGCAACACAACAGTGACATCCACTCAGCAACTTTTAAGGTGCATTAACATCACAAATCTTCCTCACACATATCTGTTCTGAAATTCCTAGGCTATAGATAATGATGACCTACATTGAAAATAAACAGGAGTGTTCTAGTAGGAAAGATGAGCATTAAAATTATTATCTTCCATATTTATTTACCACATACCTCTGAATCAGAATCTCGAGGGATAAGGTTCAGGAATGTGTATTTAGAGAAGTTCAACAGACAATGCAGATTGACAGTAAAGACTAAGCATCTGTCAAATTTTCAGCAAGAATAAATTATATTTGTATTAGTGATGTCATACAGCTCAATTTACCTGAGAAACAATAACCTGCAAATATTCTCAAACTGCAAATACTCTCAGAACATCACATTTTTTAAAAAATGTACAAAAGAGGAAGAGCAGGAAGAAAGATTTTATAACAATCAGCACAATACAATGTTCATTGGTTATTAATGACTTTACATGTAAAAATAGAGTTAGTACTATATACAAGTTATGCTGAGAAAAGAGAGATTGTGAATTTTGACTTTTTCCCAAATATCTAAGTATCTTCCTGCAAACAAAGCAGGAACTCAAAGGAATGAGAGAAAACAACAAGCGCACACTATTTTACAATGGACATGGAGCAGTTGTGGGAAGTATGCAACAGGGCAAAAAAACAAACAAACAAACAAACAAACAAACAAAACCACATCAGTTTCATGGTGGAGGGGGAAAAAAAGGAGACCCTAGCAAAAGCAGAAAACACATGGGAAACTGCGAAATACCAGAAGCTTAGGAGGTAACTCAATAAAGTTAAATGTAAATTCCTAGGTTCATCCCAAAGAAGCACCTGCTTACACAGTATCCTTAACAGCACATCAAACGGTGAAATATAAACCTAGAAATAAACTAAGACCACTAGTCCCAAACCAGCCTCTGGTGTACAGTCAAGAACAGATCTTGAGAGCATGAGAAAAACTTTGAAAATGATTGACACTGAACCCACACTCCAAGGTTTACTACTTGGAACCTATAGCCTGAACCCAATCAGATGGTTTACTTACCTTTAAAAAACTTAATATTATTTATAGAATTTAAACAAGAATCTCATAATACAATGTTTAAAAATTTAAGAAATGGTCCAAAATTATTAAGATATAAACAAAGGGAAAAATGTCAACTTAAACAGACAACATTGCCAACATGACAAAAGTAGAAATTAATTGGAAAAGATATTAATAAAGCTATTATAAAAACTCCCCAAAAGGAAAGGTGTACTCTTGAAGTGAATAAAATGGAAAGTTTCAGCAAAGAAAGATATTTTATAAAGTAGAAACAACTGGACATGTTAGACCTGATAAAATTCAATAATCAAACATTTTAAATGCACTCAAAGGACTAAATACCAGCATTTGAAGACAGAGTAACCTGAAGACAGACCAACAGAAACTATGCAATCTGACCAATGAAGAGAAAAAGGATTGGCAAAGGGATAAAAATATTAACAGAGGCTGCACAAGGAACTATGGGAACAATTGTAAAAGATCTAACATTAATATTTTTGAAATCACAAAATGAAGAAACTGAGACAGAAGAAATATTTGCCGAAATAATGAACAGTGAAAGACATGAACTTACAGAATTGAGAAACACAATTTAAAAGAAGCAAAATATACTAAATATGGTCTCAGAACACAAGGGAATTTAACTAGAATTGGTAAAGGAAGAATAATCTAATAATTGAAAGAAAATAACTTAATATGAACCTTTCAAATGAGTAACTGAAACAAAATAACCCTAGAACGAGTAGAAAGAGGAAAACAACAAAGGGCAGAAATTAATGAAACAGAAAATCAAATATCAGATCAATAAAACTAAAATCAGGTTTTGTGGGAAATGCTAAAAAATCAAAGAAAGCTGTTAAACAGAAAAATATAAAAAGTACAAATCAAGACTCCAATATTATACTGAAGTTTTCAGGCAGTACAATAGGCAAACAAACAACAACAAAAAGAAGAAAGAAACCATTAAGATGATATGATTTTGGGTATAGAAAATACTAAAGTATCTACAATAAAATTAGCAGAACTAACATAAATTTAGGAAAGTCACACAAGATTTTTTTAATATTAAAAAAAAACAACTATTTTTGTGGCAAAGAATGACTGGAAATTTATTTCTTTAAAACAACAACAACAAAACAAACCAGAAAAACCTTACAAACCAAAAAGAAACCAAAATCCGAAATTTTTCTAGCACTTTTACCATATTAAAAACAATGTGTGTGTATGTGTTTGTGTGTCTTTGTGTGTGTGTGTAAGAAATCAGAGAGAAACAAATGAAGAGACACCTTCTTTTGGTGAACTAAGAGATTCAATATTAACAGATTAAAATATTCAGTATTGTTGACATATAAATACTCTTCCAAATTCAACTACAGATTCAAAAATTCCCTGAATCAAATCCCAGCAGAATATTTTTTGGAGAAAGAGAAGAACTGTTTTCATTTTGAAAAGAAGAACAAAGTTGGAGAAGTCACACTATTTCATTTAAAAAGCACTAAAAATCAAGAGAGTGTGTTACTCACAGAAGGACAAACACATCAATGGAATAAGAAAGTCCAGAAATAGCCCCACACATTTATGGGTAAAGGTATTCCTGACAAAACTAAAAATAAAATTTAATCGAAAAAAATACTCTTTTCAACAAATGGTGCTACAACAATTAAAAAGCCATATTCAGTAAGATGAACTTTACCCATAACTCACACCATGTACAAAAACTCTCACAACAGATTATACATCTAAATTTTAACTTTAAACTAAAAAACTTTTCTAAAAGAATAAAAAATATTTTTATGACATTTGGTTGAGGAAAAATTTCTTAAATTTAAATTTAAATACTAAAAACATGACCCATTTAAAAAACTGATAAATTACTAATAAAAATCAAAATAAAAACCATGGGCTGGGAGAAAATATTTGGAATAATTCAGGTAAGATACTGACCATAGTGCCGAACTCACAGAACGCATTTAAAAATTTTAGCTAATTTTTCAATAATAGCAATAACAAAAATGATAATGGTGTAGGTATACAGTTTTTAACTAATTGCATTAATTCACAAATCTGACTTTATTGACTCATAAAACTCTCCCAAAATTAATCATCCTATTAAGGAGAGGATAACAAATTGTGATCTGCAGAATAAATGTCACCAGCTGCCTCTTTATTACAGTCCACAAATTAAAACTGATTTTTATATTATTAAATGGTTACATTTGGAATGTTTTACAAATATTTACATAACAGCATCAGTTTTAGCTCCTACCTCAAAAGGCTAAAATATTTACCATGTAGGTCCACTAAGGAGAAGTTGTCTAATCGCTACATTAGACCACAAAGGAATATCAGTATGTTATAAGGAATTTATGTCATACAGATACAGTTCTTTATAACAATTTCAAAAAGTGAAAAATTTACTCTAAATAAATGTATAAAAGATAGCCAGAGACAATAGAAATTATTGATGTTATTGCTACACTTCAAATAAGAAGAATCTTGCCTTCTATTTTTAAAAGTCTAGCAATCTAAATTTAGGAGATCAAAGAGGAAAACAGGCTTTTATTTTCATCAAAGCTCAAGAGCTTTAAAGACCATAAATATCATCTCCAACTCTAGTAATAAAAACACCCCTCCACAAACAATTGAGACTAAACAATGGTAGTACTCTATTAAAGTTTGATTAAGATGAAAGTGTCCAGGGCAAAATTAGGAAAACATTTTGAGAAATGTTCCTTTAAGCATTAAAGTGGGAAAATTATCATAAAGGGGACAGAAAATATATTCTCTCTTTAAAGAATACTGAAGAAATAATTTCATGCATGCAATTTTCATGCTTCATATTATACAAATGAAAAAGTTAACTTTTTAAAATTGGCATGTGCCAGGCACTGTTCTGTTTTGCATAAATGTATAATAAATAGAAGCAAAAATAATACATAACCCCACACCAACTGAACAGAACACATGCAATTTGTAATTAAATGACTATCCAAGTATTCTGTGCTGCTTTACTGAGTGAAGTATCAGCAGTTTTTATGGGCTATAGTTAGGATTTTTGAATTCTGAAGGCTATTCGCCAGCATTTTATTAAATACTTTATTTCTTATCTAAGAGCATTAGATGAGTGAAGACACCACAAAGATAGACTTCTGTCCTAATATTACAACTCTTTCATATAGTAATGTGTTCAAAAACCTAATAACAAACTCCATCTTACCCAGGCGGTTCTTCCATGTGTTTGCAAAAACTGGGATCGTCCAATGAATTCCAGAGCAGCTGCAATGGACATGGATACTTGAAATGATTAACAAAAGTTTGGCAGCACTGACCAGTCCCTGCTGACAGCATCATCAGTGATGTCAACAAAGCGCCTTGTGTTTCAGATATGCCATAACATAATCACAAAAGGCATCCTGGGAAAGGCAGTAGAGGAAGACAGGTTTTTCTTCTTCTTTCTCTTTTAAAACTCTTAGATAAATAAATAAATAATCCCTTCACACTGAACTCATATTAAGACCATTTTTAAGTATACTGAAATTTACCTATAGGATTTAAAATCCAATTATTTAAGCTACATTTGAGAGTTTTCTAAAAATAAAGGCTTGCAAAGCCTGATTTTCAACAAGTGCTTCAAAGATGAGGTGATCCTAAAAGGTGTCTGACATTTCAGAACAAAAGAGGAAAAAAAAATCTACCTGGCATTCAAAAATAGGCTAGAAAGTTGCTATATATGGGTAACCCTTTATAATAATCTAAGCAAACAGTATTTATAAAATTATTATTTAAATTTGTTTTATCAAACCTAAGTGTTTTATATGTCTGAATCTAGATATCTCTCCCTACACGCATTTTCCTACATAAAATATTACTTTTGATATCTTGTAATTTTCACACATTTTTGATTTTTTAAAACTATTCAACTTTTCAAGACCTCTGAATTTACCATAGCATAAGACTTAATTTGTTCTATACTGCTAATGAGAGTTCCTCAACATTTACTTTAAAATCTTCCTTTATCTAGTTGTTTTTTAAGTAAATACTTAAGCACATACTTCTGGGTTTCCTATTTTCATTCTATGTTTTACTACTATATAGCTAAGTGGTGCTGAAATTTCAGACCCACAGAAATGCTAAGATAATAAATGTGTGTTGTTTTAAGACCCCCTCTGAATCTTTAACTTTCACATATTACTGCCATTGCTATTATTATTATTATTATTATTATTATTATTACTGCTACTATTAATATAACAGCTAACATATATTAATTGCCTTATATGTATTAGGCATTATGCTTAGCATTTTATCTGAATAACCTCATGCAATGTTCCCAACAGTCCTAAGACAGGTTCTTGTTAAAATTTCAATTATTTCTTATAAGGAAATTGTGGCACAGAGAGTTAAAGTACTTATATAAGATCATTGAACACAGAAATGGAAAAACTGCTCTGAACCCAAATCTGTGCTCTGGTATTGGCTATTCTGATTTTTAAAAATTATTTATTACTACTAACTTTCATAATTAATACCCAGAAATTCAGCATCATCCAAATTGCTCCAGCACTGAAAACAATTCAAATTTCAATCAGCAGGTAAATGGACAGCAAAATTAAAAAAGGTAAATGGTTAAGTAAAATTACAGTGTGTGTGTGTGTGTGTGTGTGTGTGTGTGTAACATGGAGTGGTATCCAAAAATGAAAAGGAATGAACTGATACAAAACACAGATGAATATCAAAATTAAGGTAAGTCTTAAGAATCGAGAAACAAAAAGAGCATATATCAGATGGTCCCATTTAGGTGAAATTGTAAGAAACATAAAACTCCGTTAATGGGAGCAGAGTAGTGGCTGCCAGGGCCAGCTCTGAGAGAGGACTGACTACAAAGGGAAGAGGAAACATTAACAGGTATGGAAATGTTCTATGTCTTGTTTATGGTGGGAACCGCACAACTGCATATAGCCAAAAAACTCAAACTATGTACCTAAAATGGGTACATTTCATTTGAATGTAAATTCTATCTTGTAAAGTCAATGAGAAAAATGTTTTTCACTTTCCTCTTTAGCTTCCTTTCCTGAACAAGTTACCAGGTATGACACAGAAAGATAGGTATCCACCAAAAAAGAACAGCCCAGCAAAGACTTTCAAAGCCGAAGCAGGTCAAAAAGCATGTCCAGAAAGGGGGGCAGCTTACCATTTCAAGTCAGAAATGAGGGACTGGAAATAGTCTGATAGAATCATGTCTAAGTGAATAAAAGGTAATATGCATATGAGTAGCCCAACACTGGCTGTAAGAGCCCAAGCATAGGAAAGTTGCCACTGACACACAGAATGGTTTACCAAGGAATGAGCATTTAAACAGGAAAAAAAGGGAAGGGAAAAGTGCCATGTGTCAGTGTCAAGTAGGGTAAGGAGGGTACCCATGTGTGGTATCAACTGGCATGTGGTGTCAGAGCCCAATCAAGGTGAATAGGTAAATATGGAGATGGGGAGTGGTACGGGGTGTCAGAGCCTAGTGAGCTGATAAGGAGTCATAGCCTGAGTAGTGTAAGGAAGGCGTACACAGGATATGCATACATGGGGACTCCTAATCTTAATGATTTGAGGAAAAACATCCTAAATATGCATGGCCTAGCATAAGCTAGTAAAGCTCAAGTGGGCTAAGAAAGGCAACTTGAAGGAGGGGGGAGTGACTGTGGTACTAGAAAACTGATTATATCAGGAGGACTGATCAAATGAGTAAATAAATTAAGGAAAATGGAAATCAGTTTTTTCACTGTGAGAGAATTATAAATATGGATAAGTAGAAATGCTGCCCTTAAGACTACCATAAAAGTTATGAGCATGATGTCACAGTTTTCAGTAGAAACAGAAACACAGTCAAAAGTATATGTAAAATTACCCACAAACGCACATACATACACAAACATATACACACACAAGCACAGACAGAAGCAAATACCTTCAAACCATGTGCTACTTGATAGGATGCAATGAGAACAATATAGCATGGCTATAGTAACATTTCTGTCAAAGGTACACAATCATGTGGCTATACCAGACAAAAACCAAATTAAGGGATGGTACAGTTTTGAGGTCATCAAAATCAAGGAAAGACGGAGGAATATTATAAAACCACGACAATTAAATTCAATATGTGATCCTGACATAGATCTTTTGCTAACAGATATTACTAAGACAAATGGAAAAACCTCAGTAGTCTCTGATGATTATATGGGAGTAATGTATCAATACTGATTTCTGGATTTTGATGACTGTATTGAGGTTACATCAGAAAATATCCTCATCAGATATTTCTAATATCAGAAAATATCAGAAAATACTTTAGTGTACGAAATACACTGAAGTATTTGAGGGAGAAGTAGGCAATTTATTATGAGCATAAGAAAAAAGGTTTTTGAAACTTAAAAAAAGTACTTAAAAGTGTTTTTTAAAGAGTGCCTCAAAAATGTTAAATTAAAAAAACATAATATTTCATCTCATTAAGAGGCTACACCAAAATGATACAGGAGATAACACACTTAGCAGTCAAAACCCTGAAAGCATTCTTAAGCTTAAAAGCAAAAGAGGACCAATTCAACACTTTCCTTCAGTTTCTATCCAATGACAGAATAAGGAACAACACATACATTGGAAAGGAAAAACAACTCATTACTATAGATGACATGCTTATCTATATAAAAATTCCTCTAAAACCTATGGATAAATTATTAGAATTAATAACAACTGTATTAAGATTGCTAGACATAAACCCATTTATTTCATTTCTGTAAACCAACAATATTACATTAGAAAATGATAGCACTTACAGTAGCAACAAAACATGTCAGGTACTAGAAATAAATATAATAAAAGTGTGCAAGATTTTTATGCCAAGAGTATAAAACCTTAATGAAAAAAATTAAAGCAATGGACCAATAAATATGTCATGTTCTTGGATACAAAGTCTAAATACTATAGGCTGTCCCTCTGAAATTGATCTGTTGATTCAACATTACTTCTGTCAAAATCCTTACTCTTATAGAACTCCCTCTGCCAAAAAAAATCCAATTGCAACATTTTATGGAAAAACAAAAGACTAAGATAGTTAAGGTGTTTCTGAAGAAAGGTAAGACAGCGAACTACGATGATATAATACTAAGTAACAGGTTGCAGAATTTGAAACTGGGATAGTGTCACATATAATGCACATTTAGTATTTTAAAGAGCAGAGGCTGCTTATAAAAGAAGAAAAGACTCTTCATATTTTTAGTCCTGAACCTACTGATTATTCAGATGAAAATGGATTTCTAACTCATATCTTTCATATACCAAATCAATTCCTAGGTACTTCAATTTAATTGTGAAGCTCAAAACTTTGAAGATTCTAGAAAAGAATATATTATTTTTATGACAAGAGAGCAAGGAAGGACTTCTTAAACAAGGATTTCTAAAAGCACAAACCACAAAGAAAAAGTCTGATTAACTCACCAACATCAGAATTAAGAACCTTTGTTCACCAAAGGAGACCAGAAAATGAAAAAGTAGTCCACTGAATGGAAGAAAATACTTCTAATACATATGTCTAACAAAGCATTCATATCTAGAACACACACACACACACCCCTCTAAATCTCACACAAAGCCACAACAACAAAAATTCCACAGAGATTTAATTCTATTAGTAATCAGAAATGCAAACTGAAGTGAGTCTCTTGGAGATGGTGTTCCCCATTAAATACCCCTATATTCTATCCTTAGGACAAAATTTTAAAAGTTGGATAACATTAAGTTTGCACAGATATGGAACAATAGAAAAGAACACGAGGAGTAAAAAAGATGAACAACTTTGGAAAACAGTTTGGTATTTACAGAGTAGAATATTTCTGTGCCTCATGACTAATAAACTCCACTCTTAGATACTCCTGGGGAACTTCTATATATGTGTACTAGGAAAATGTTCATAGTAGTAATATTTGTCAAAGAAATAAACTGGAAACAAGCAAAATTAGCATCAAAAGTAAAGTGGACCATGAGTCTGGTTTGTTTATAGAATGAAACACCAACAGTGAAAGGAAAATCAATGATATAGAATGAAACACAAACATGAATGAACCTCAAAGAAAATGTTGAGTAAAAGAAGTCAAAGAAATACTTAAAGAGTCAATTTTACTTATTCAAAATTTAAAAAGAGGGAAAATTAAATGTTCATATGGATACAAATATATATGGTAATATTTGAAGGGGAAACTAAACTCTGGAGAGGAAGATAGTGCAATTAGGAAGGAGCACACAGGTATTGTCTCATTTTTTGAATGTGAGTAGAGAGTCCACAACTGTTTCACATTATTCATTATACTGAATTCTTGTGCTGTATATGCACTCTTTTATGTATATTTCATATACTCTGTTTTTCATAGAGTGATGTGAAAAGAGGGGGTTAGAGCAGCATGAGTATCCTGGCTTTTCTATGGTTCTCTACCACAAAGTGACAGAAACTTTTACCCTGCTGCTTTCAATATAATATCTACCTAACACTACACACACATGTGCATGCATGTATGTAATCATACAAACACACACACACATACACAGAAAGAGAACAGAATTATGTGAGGAAAAATTATTTGTTTTTTATTTTCAACATTGGTATAAGATGGAATAATGAAAACAGTTATAAATTACATTAATATTTAAAAAATACTATTGTGTGCTTTTACATTTTTATTCTCAAAGTAAGCATCCTGAAGTACACAGGGAATGTATCACAGGATTCCCATATTTTATAACCCAAATGAAACATTAGAAAGAGACAGCATCATGTTTTTCCATTACTCCATCTAAGATTCTTCATTCTTAACTCCAAGGTCAAAACAGATGCTGGAGATAATATGATAAAAGTCACAGGGAAACTGATAAAAAGAAATCATAGAAAAAAGTGTCTGGAAAATTGCTTTATGGTATCTGCTAATGCTGAACATCTATACACCTTATTACAGACCAAGCACATAGGTAGATTCCCAATAAAAATGCATAAATACGTTGACCAAAAGACATATGCTGGAATACTGTAGTGGCACTATTCATAACCAAAAACTGGAAACCTACCCAAGTACCTATCAACTGTAGAACAAATTAAATACATTGTGGTATAGTTATAAAATGAAATACATTGCAATGAAAAAGAATGCAAAAAAGTGGATGACTCATAAATATACCATTGTGCAAAGTAAGTCAGATATAAAATGAGTATATACTATATGACTTTAATTCATTTTAAACTTCAAATGCAGGCACGCTCATCTATGATTTCAGAAATCAAGTGGTCACCTTTAGAAGAATGGTAGTAAAAGTAATCAGAGAGGATTCTGTTCTATTAATGTTCTCCTTCTTGTGGGGTACTAACCACATGAATATTTTTATTTTGTGAAAATTCACTGAAATAGACACTTCTATATGTATATTATACTTCAATAAAAAGCTTTTAAACAAGGGTATAAAAAAATTAAAGAAAGGAGACAAGACACCACTGAAGAATTACTTTGTTGCTGGGTGCAGTGGCTTAACGCCTATAACTTCAGGTACACAGGAGGCTAAAGCAAGGGACTGCAAGTTTGAGGCCAGCCTGGACAGTTTAAGAACACCTGTCTCAAACACAAAAATGAAAAAAGGACTGAGGATAAAGTTCGCTGGTAGAGCACTTGCCTAGTGTTCATGAGGCACTGGGTTTAATCCCTAGTACCAAAGAAAAATATGTTTTCATTATGTTTCCATATTCTTTGGTTCAGGATTAAAATACTTAGCAAAATTCTGTAAATTAGGTAATAAAATACACAGAGGTATATAAAATAGTTCAAAAGTCCTGAGCTTAAAATGTATTCTACATTTATATGCAACTGGGTAACCCCAAGAAACACAACTAAATATCAAAATCCCACTTTGCTGACCATTAAAATGACATTACTACTGCTATTCTTCCACATTATTAAAACCAAACAAAATGTTTCCTTGATTTAAAATTAGTATTTTATTCCTTGGTTCCTTGGTTCTCTACTATGCCTTCAGCCTTGTCTGTAAACACTAAGTGCTTAAATAAACAAAGTATTGTTAAATCAGAATCCAAATTCTACCATCAACTCATCCCACAACTTTGGACAAATCACATTACTGCTATGAGTCTAGAGTTTCTCAAAAGAAAGGAGAGAATGAAGGAAGGTTAAACTTGAAGGTCACAAACAAAAATTATGCAACTATTAAGTAAATACTGCTGTTTCTTATTTCCCACTTAGCTGCAATTATAGTAGCAGACACTGAATATTCAATGCCTACAATGCTTAAAGTATTAGGTTGCTCAATTTACAACTACAATTTCTAATTTTCTCAACAACCTTCTGATGCAGGTATTATAAAAACGAGGGAACAGAAACAGAGAAACTGGCTTATCAAATATTGTATAGCTCATAAATGTTAAGAAAACAAATAACACCATCATGCAAAACTCTCATGTTTTCTTCTCTGACTAGTTTTACTATGTACCATTTACAGGCATTCCACAGAAATACAGAGAAACATTAGAAACCCAAGTAACTTTATTTTCAAAAAAAGGAGTCAATCCATTTTTCAATTCAAAATATTAAGAACTAGAAATGTTCAGTATGTACTTACCTGATGCAGCAGACGTTTGAGTTTGAGTAACTGAGTTTTTACAGCAGTGCAATCCTGGACCATGTGCCGGAGGGTCATCTCATCCAGTATCACTGTATTTTCTGGTACATCTGCAAACATCTTCTGAGCCTGGAAAAAGGGGGTCCCTCCATAGCTTTCAAAATGACCCAAAGGAGATTCTCTATAAGGAGAGCCTCTGGAAAGGCAGGGGAAGAAGGTGGGAAAAAAAGACGTAAAATTTCAGAAAGGAAGGTAATGATATTACTACAGTGATCTTTATAAATCATTTAGCATTATTACATAGTCTATGACTTGTACTCTTCTCGGTCACTGAATATGTTTCCAATGAATGATGCAAACAGCTATCATTAAAATAATTATCTTCTGCACCCCCCTCACTCTGTCCTTTTCGTGTTTTACACACTGGCTCAATAACCTTCTTTCCTAAAAACTGGAATAAAAACAAAATACTCTGAAAAGGCCTTAGCTGGAAAAATTATACTTATTCCTCCTTTTCTGCATTGATTGCCTATTTGTTAGCTTTTGACTTTGCTTGGCATCTTAAACTGCACACCTTTGTTTATTAGCCCCATAACTCTTACCCATATTAATTCCCAGTTTGGACACACCTTTGGACTACCATTTCATGAAAGTTCCAGCACACAGTTAATACATATGAAATGTTATATCTTTGTTCTTTTGTTTTTACATTGTTGATAAATCATCTTTTCCAATTAAGATTAAAACAATTAAGATTATGTCTTGTATACCTCATAGTTTCCTAACCTTAAACTGCAGTAAAAATAAATACTCTTAAAAACAAACTTCTCTTCAGTTTCATACCATAATATTCATGACAAATAAAGAAAATTAGGGATAATGTATTTCATGGGAGTAAAAAACACAACATTTTAAAACAGAAGTCACGGCTATAGCAATTTAAAAATTACTGATTCCATTTTACATATAATTCTAGTTAGTTCTATGACAAGAACTGAATATATGTTGTTTCAATATTTGAAATAACACTGATAAAGTATTCTTTCCAATGTAATTAATGGCTGTTTTAACATATTAGAAATAAAGTTTAATCCATAATGCATTAAATTTATGTCACAATGCATTAGATTTCAACCACACTGAAAATGTAAAAATGCAGTAACTACTGAATTTTTTACCTTTCAACAAATATCCCCAAATCTATGAACTCTCAAATATTCAATATGAGGCTGATTGCTATAAGATTATTTTTATTTGAAACTATTTATTGGAAATACTTAAGGCCTGTCTTTCTTTTAACCCAAGAAAATTACTTTTATGCATTTTTATATTGATACATAAGTAAGATTCTACTTTGGAACCACATAATTCTACTTTCTTTTACTGGTTCAAAATATGGCTGAATTATTAAATCTCAAATACTGATCAATTAATTAGTATGAATTTACCCATCCATGACTGAACAGATATACCATCTATACATGGGAATGAATGTAAAACATATAGTAGTAAAAAGTTAGCAGGTGTTTTTGACAAAAATATGGAATCACCTGACAAATGAAGAAAAGAGATAAAAAGAGCTGTATTTTCAGAGGGAAAAAGTTTATGATATACTTTGGGAAATTTTCTGAGGCAGCAATGAACCTGGAATGAAGTATAAATTATGACGTTTGAGTCTAACCAAAATCAAAGGCTAAGACTTTTGGTAGGGCAGGGGGAGTAATGATATAAAAAAACAAGACATACTTTTCAGGATGATGGGTCTTGAAAATGGCTTCTGACACCACAGAAGCTTGAATCTAACTTATTCTTTGGCTTATTCCCACAATGCCTGTCTTTCTCAGAATAATTTATTAATCCATCACCAAATAACTGAGATTCCCAAAGCATGTTAAAATCTCCCTCATCTCTGAAACTACATCATTCTCACCTTCTCAATGGTCCTACCAGTCTACCCATGCTGCCCTCTAATGCACACTCTGTCCGGAGAACTCCTCTTCATTTTAAGTTAGTTGGCACTTCTTCAGAGTTTCCTTAGTTCCCAAGCAGGACTTGGTACCTCCACTGGTGACCCCGTATAGTATGTATCACAGCATACTGCGTTTGTTAGCCATGAATGCCACATTACAAACTCCGTGAAGAAACAGATTGTACATTCTTTCATTTGTATTTGAGTTTTGTTATTTTGTTTGTTTTTGCTGTTGTTATTGGTTTTGCACTGAATAACAAGGATGATTTTAATCACTATATTTTATAAAGCTTTCATCTCTGAGATTTTAAAATCCTGTCGCTGTGACATGACAAAAACACTACTTAATAACCAAACTAAAATTTACTTTTTATTTTGCCAAGTGAGCAGAAGAATGATTACAGAGGAAAGACACTAAAGAAGACTGGTCTGTAGTCTATAGCATGAAAATCAGGTATGGAATACAGGTTTACAAACGCAAGGAACTAAGGAATTAAAAATGTTTTAAACAGTCTTGATCACTAACTGAATATAGGAATTAAGAACTGTCATCTGGAAAAGCCACAGTAGATTAAAGAGCCAATCCTGGCCTTGGATTTAGATTTAAATCCTGTCTTATAGGAACCAGCTGCTGAAGATACTAACTGGCTCACAAGCCATTTGAAAACAGCCATTTCTTATTTGTTTTAAAATTACCTGCACAGATCATCTGAGTTTAAATCTCACAGCTCTCACTTATTAGCTATGCAATATTCAAGGAAAGTTACATAATCTATATTTCATTTTCCTCATCTATAAATTCATGGGGATAATAACTTTGGTTGGTATAAGATTAAATGAGAACATAAAGTGCTTGAAACAGTTCAAAATATATACTAAATGTTAAATAAAAAACAATTACTACTGTATGATTATTATTAATGTTCATCTTTAAAATTCTTTAAAACAAAAATATTAAAGGAATACAAAGTACTACAAAGAACACCATATACCCTTTGCCTATATTTACCAACTGTTAAAACATTGACACATTTGCCTGATATCTATTTGTTGCTAAACTGACAGTTAAATATGACATAAAACCTCAGTGGAGGAAAAACTGAAGCATGGTAAGAAAAAGAATAAAACAAAGAAGATTAGTAGGCAGACAGAAACAAAGATGGAAGAGAAAGCAAATATGCAGAGATCATTTTCAGAAAATGAAAGAAGACTATTAAGATGAGGGATGCACATAGGACAAGAAGATAATGAAGACCTTGAAATTTTAGATGCTGAGAAGATGACACAGTTCATACATGATAAAAGGAACCTTAGAAACAGAATGGAAAGCAAAATCACTTTCCAAGACTAAAGACACAAATCCAGGCGCAAAGGCATAAAGACTATGGAAAAAAAAAAAAAATGAGTGAGAAAAAGAAAGGCACTTCTGGTCGTAATATCCCCTATTAAATTGACAGGTATAAATTTGTACTTCTGAACAAATTTTAACAATTACAGATTTTTAGCAGAAATGTTAGGTGGTGAAAGCTATGGAAGGCTGTAAGATGTTGCAAAGTGAATACACTAGAATGTTAACAGTGTGTTAGTGAAGAAGAACCTATGTGGGTGGTCACAGTCCAGGCAGGGTGGCAGATATGAAGAACTGAAACAACAGAGATATGGATAAAGACAGATATGAGTTCAACAGTTACAGAAGCATGAGAAAGAAATGCCCACTACTACCAATATTATTTAATGTTATTCAGTAAAGAGACAATACATGTATGATTACATGAATGGTATGAATGTACATCACGCACAACCATAGAAATGAAAAGTTGTACCCCATTTGTATACAATGAACCAAAATGAAGTCTGTAAAAATTTAAAAAATAAAAAGAGACCTTAATTTTATAAAGGTACAGTAATCAAGACAGTGTGGTATTACTGAAAGAACAGACAAAAAAAATAAACAGAATGCAATGGAGAGCTCAGAAATGGATCCACGCAGTCAACTGTAACCCATTTAAACTGAATCCATGTACAGTAGACGTACTTGATATTCAACCCACAAGCATAAAAACCACATTACTGAATAATTATTTATTTACAGTATTAAAGAAAACTTCCTAAGTTATATGTTTATATCCATAACTTTATTCTATTCTTCCCTACTTCCAACAGAGCTTTTTGATTACTAAAATGTGTGACTGTTGTGCTAATCTTAACGTTTTTGATTCACAGGTTAGACTAGGAAGTGCAAATGTCTGTTTGTACATGTGTCAGAGGGAAAAGAGGAAGAGACTCTCCTTTATTTCTTACTTAATCTGAGTCAAAATTTTGCCTTCAAAAAATTTTTAGTGTTTCCTCACCACCAATAAGAACTCTGTAAAAATTAAATGTGTGAATAGAGTTTAATGCCAACTCTGAAATCTCCAAGACTATGAAATAAAGGATTTGAAATATAGGATTCAGAATGCCCACCCCAAAAAAGTTAAATATATGTATTATGATTGTTCAGTTATATTTGTTATGTTAGATTCAACAAGATCCCAATCAAAATTGTAGGAAGTTATTTTGTAGGTATTGATAAAGTAATTCTGTAGGGGGAAAAAAAAACCAGAATAGCCAACACATATTCAAGAAGGCAAAAGTCAGAGGACTGGTACTAACTAACCTTGAGAATTACTATATGAAGCCACAGTAATCAAGACAATGTGTTATTGGTAAAAGGACAAAAAGATTAATACAGTACAACAGGGAGCTTATAAATGAACCCACGTAAATATAGTCAACTGATTCTTGAAAAAGAAGCAAAGGCAATTCAACAGAAAAAAAGTATTTTCAACACATGAGACTGGAGACCTTAAACCTTCCACAAAAATTAACCCAAATGGGGGTCAAGGATATAGCTCAGTTGGTAGAGTGCTTGCCTTGCAAGCACAAGGCCCAGGGTTCAATACCCAACACCACCAAAAAAAACCAAAAAAACAAAAAACAAAAAAAATTTAATCCAAATGGATCAAAGATCCAAGTGTAAAATGCACAACTACATCTCTGAGGTAAAAAGGGAAAAAAATCTAGGTGTTGTTGGTTTTGACAATGAGTTTTTAAAATATAAATCCACAATCCAAGAAGAAAAACAGACACTGAACTTCATAAATTTTCTTTTAAAATTCGCTCTGTGAAAAAGAGAAAATATTGCCTAATCTTAGCAATGCAGGAGCCTAAGGAAGGAGAATCTCAAGTTCAAAGCCAAGTGCTGAAAATTAATGAAAGACCCTGTCTCAAAATAAAAAATTTAAAATTAAATTAAAAAAAAAAAAAAGGACTGAAAATGTAGTTTAGTGGTAAATTGACCCCGGGTTCAATCTCTAGGAGCACACACACACACACACACACACACACACAAAAAAAGCAACAATAAGAAAAGCCACAGACTAAGAGAAAACACTTGCCAAACATGTTTCTGATAATGGGTTAGTACCTAAAATATACAAAGAACTGTTTAACTCAACAAAAAAAGAGAAAAACAAAATTTAAATTAAATTAGCCCAATTTAAAAATGGGCTAATATCTTAACAGACATCTCACCAAAGAAGATAACACAGATGGCAAATAAACATGTGAAAAACTGTTTGACAATATAGCCTTAGAGATTTGAAAATTAAAATAAGATACCACTACATATCTAATGGTTAATGTCCAAAGCACAATGCCAAATACTGGTAAAGAGGTAGAGCAAAAGGAGCTGTCATTCACTGCTGATGAGAATGCAAAGCATAAACAACAAATCTAAGCAACAACAAATCCTAGAGAGGGGAAATCTAATTTGAGTAATTTGCATAGCATTTACATTTATCTTTTCAAAATTTTTATGACAAGCAAAAAGTGATGTTCATTTATTCCCTCAGATAATGGTACAGAGAGCAAAGAGGAAGAAGGAGAAGGGAAAAAGAACTTGAAAAACTGACCAAAAGCTTCCCAAATTTGATGAAAAATATTTTATCTGCATATTCACAAAGCTCAACAAACTCCAGGTATATAACAGGCTGAAAAATATTTATCTGCATATTCACAAAGCTCAACTCCAGGTATAGAACAGGCTGAAACACCTAAACATATCATAATTTACTTATCAAAAAAAAAAGTGAGAATTCTTAATGCAGCAAGAAAAAATGTGATTCAACATGTCAACCAAGTGTTCTATATCTTCAAAATAAAGGAAAAATTAATACACTCCCACATAAACAAGAACTGAGAGAATCTGTTATCAGGCCTTCCCTACAAGATATAGTGACCTTGGAGACTTCAGTACCTCCAATACCTGACTTTCAATAACAAACAGAACAACAGGTAGAATAAGAAGACTGGAACAATACTGCACACCAGCAAGACCTAACCTATATCTACAAAACATCTATAGAAATTAAATTAGTAACCAAAAAATTGTCACAAAGAAAAGACCAGGCCAAAACAAGAATTTAATAAAAATCCTTCACAAATTATTTTCAAACATAGATATGAAAAGAACACTTCCCCATTCAATCTATGTAGTCTGATACCAAAACCAGACAGTGCATCTCAAGGAAACTACAAACCAATATTTCTTAAGAATATATATAAAAATATCCTCAACAAATACTAGAAAATTGAGCCAGACAACATATAAAAGAAATATACACCAAGTGCAATTCAGATTTATCCAAGAAAAGGCTGGTTCAACATTGAAAAATCAATGTTACAGGCCACACTTACTAGAAAGGGGGGATGGTGGTGATTATCTCAACAGATAAAAAAAGCATTCAACAAAATCCAATACTTTGATGATAGAAGCCTCAACAAACTATGAATAAAGGGAACTTTCTCCAACTGATAAAGATAATCTGTGAAGAGCCCACAACTAATATCTCATGTAACAGTGAAAGACTGAGATATTTTCCCCTTAATATCAGAAATGAGACATAACTGTTGGTTCTCACCACTTCTATTCAATACTATACCAGAGAGTCTAGCCATAGCAAGTGTGAAAGAGAAAAAGAGTATCCAGATTGGAAAAGTAAAACCATTTATTCTCTGCTGACATATCTTGTGTATAAAGAATCCTAAGGACCTAAAGAGACAGAAGGTAAAATAAATCACTCACATTATACTTTATCTACTCAAAATTGTAGCAAAGTTTATAATGAAGGAAAAAAAGTAAACTAAAGGGCCATCATTTTTGTACACTACAGGTAGATACCAGTAAAGGAGAATTAATTCAGTTAAATGCCCTGAGTCTCAAAGAAAAGGTATTTATAAGAATATTTTATTTAGAAATGACAATGAAGAAGGAAGATAAAGACTATCTCAAAACAGTAAAGAACTAGTGTGAAATCTTGGCCAGCTACTCCTCCGATAGGAGATTGATATCCAGAATATATAAAGAACTCAAAATACTTATACCAAAAAAAAAAAAAATAACCCAATCAATATAAACAAAAGAACTAAACAGAAACTTCTCAAAAGAAGAAATGCAAATGGTGTTGAAAATGTTCAACATTTTTAACAATCAGAAATGCAAATCAAAACTATACTAAGATTTCATCTCACTCTAGTCAGAATGGCAACAATCAAGAATACAAACAATAATAATGTCAGTGAGATTATGGGGGAAAGGTACACTTGTACATTGCTGTTAGGACTGCAGACTAGTACAACCACTATGAAAAGCAGTATAGAAATTCCTCAAAAGACTAGCAATGGAACTACCATATGACCCAGTTATCCCACTCCTTGATATTTATCCAAAAGAACTAAGATCATCATACCATAGTAATACAGTCACTTCAATGTTTATAGTAGCACAATTCACAATAGCTAAATTATGGAATCAATCCAGATGCCCATCAATAGATGAATGGATTAAGAAATTATGATACGCGAATGCATGTGCACACACACACAAACGGAGTTCTAGTCAGCCATAAAAAAGAACAAAATTATGACATTTGTCAGTAAATGAATAGAAATGGAGAATATTGTGATAAGTGAAATAAACCAAACTCAGAAACTAAAAAGGTAGAATGTTTTGTCATATGCAGAAGCTAGAGTAAAGGGAGGAAATGGAGAGAGAAGGATAGGATATATTAAAAATAAAGGGAAGAACAGTAATATAGAAGATCAAGAAGCAGAGTGAAGGAACTGGTAAGGGGAGGCAATGCAGAATGAATTCTTAAAACATCATGTTATATACATATAAATATACCATGGGGAATTTCACCTTTATATATAAATAAGAAGAACTAATTACATATAAATAAATAGATGAACATAAGGAAGTCCAGTAGAGTAGAAGAAGGAAAACAAAGGAAGAAAGAAGACTGGAAGGGAAAAGAGGGAGAGAAAGGGAGACCATGAATTGAAATCAAATTCTATACATGTATGAATTTGTTGAGATGAACCCAAGTACTATGTATAACTATAAAGCTCATAAAAACAAACCCACAAAACAAAACTAGGCTGATTAGAAAATAAGAATCCACTACTAGGGAAAAAGTACATTTAGAAAAGAGCTAGAATTCAGTTACAATTAGGACAATGTAGACAATGAGTGTCAAGGAAGTAAGTTAGGGTGTGAGTTGAAGTTGTTGAAAAGGAGGAACTGTAGGGAAAAGAGGGAGTGGAAGATAAGGCCAGGTTAAAAGAGAGTAATATTATGATGAGAATAAGAGTATATAGTCAGCAGTTCTTAACACTCAGTCTTCCCAATATCTTTGAGTTATGGATAAGACATCCTATAATTAACTATGAGAATGATGGGAATTGAGAGAAGAAAGGAAACCAGTGCTCCAAAAATCAAGAGGGAATTTTGTACAAGTAATATTAAAAAGTCCCTGGGGTGAACACATCCAAACTCTTAAGGCACAATGAGAAAATAACAGCTTAAAGGTATGCTTGGATATGGTTTGTTTGGGAGGAGGTTTGTTTTGGTATTATCCATCCTTATAACTATTTCTGGGGGATCCAAAAACCTCAGCACAGCCCCCAAAAAGCTTGAGGGGAAATCAATAAACTGGTTAACCTATTACAATTCACAACAAACAAGTGTGCCTCAGCCCACTTATTATAAATCTGTGTACTAAACTAGATTACCAACCCCTAAGAATGCTGTGCATTTTCTCCCTTCTACGAATCACTATTGTGAATATTAATCATAAGTCCATTAAAATATAGTCTGTAAAAGGAATTCGTGGTATGTTTTGGGAAATGACTATATATTATCTTTTACCATCATTTGCAAAATCATAGTACTACATTTATATTTACGGGCTCAATGGAGTTCACCATTTAAAAAATTTAACTCTAATTTGTCCATTCTCATGCTTATCTCATCAGAGAACTTCTATTTTCTATACCTTTTGATATTCAGGGAATACAATTTTTTAGAAAATGTTGCTTAACTTTTCTGACAGATGATTATACTCAACCTTAGCTTGATCATTCCCAAGGATAGAGATAACTACCACCAGGTAATTCACTTCATTTCAGACATTCTGATTAAGTCTCACTTTAAGGTTAAATTTCCCACCCTTTACCTTACACTGCATAATATGATAGTTTTGTTATTTAGAATTCTATCAGATTTCTCCAAATGATGAAGCTATCCAGCCATGCTAAACTTCAAAGAAGTTCTCACAAAATGCCATACCCTATCACATGTTTTCCATGTGGAATGCCTACCCTTCTGTAGAACCCACTCTTGTACAATCTCTACAGTCATACTTTTAAAATCAGTTCAGTAGTTATATCATTTATTCTGTGCTCTCTTGCAACAAAAACCAGCTGCTGCATGCTCTTGAAGTCCATTATGTATCACCTTATCAAGGCACCAAACATCATTGCACTATAACTGTCCATATGCCTGTCTATCCTACAGACTCTGAGCATCCTGGCAACAGAAAGTAAACACTACTCATCTTTGTATGGGATGGAACAAGCACATGAATCTTACCCTAACTGATAAGGGCAAAGATGTCTCCTAAGCTCAATCACTGCTAAACTCTTTATACCATCTTCAACCCCAATGTTCTATAAAGTCACTGACAATCCACAGCTTTCATTTTTCACACTATCTCCAAATTCACGCCAGCTTGGGAATTCAGGATAGGTTCTCAATGAATATTTGTTAGTATATGAACAAATCTTAAATAATAAACAATGATTCATGTTTTAGTAAGGCTTCTCAAGTTGTATAAGTTGGCCTTTAATTTACCTTCCTATAAACTTACTATCGGAGATTAAGGAATCATAACCTTCATTATTAGCAATAAATGCCTTTACATCATGTTCTTGCCTGATAATATCCACTCTCTACATCTATTCCTTATCAAAACCCTCAATGTGAGAAACAGAACTGTCAAAATAATGCCTGGAATAATGTTTTCCAGGCAATCCTTCAGATCTTCTCAATTATATCCTTTTACTGAATTATACCAACAGAAGGATTTTTAGTTCATTGTTTCAGGATTCGCTAAAAAAACTGCTTTGTTTCAACTATTATCTTTGCAACTTGCATTATAGAACATAACTAAGAAAGAGAGCTAAGAAAATTATCATTTTTTTCTACTTTGGGAAGCTCTCTATGCCCTGTGGACCATATTCTAAGACATTCTCCTCCAAAGAAATTGTGCTAAGAAAATTTTCTCAGGTTTTTATCTCATAAAAGCAAATAAATTCAGTAAAAACATGACCTTTATCTTATACACACTACATATCTTGTAACAGATCAAGTTTAGTTCTTTGCTTTTGCTACAAAGTATCTTAGAAACAGTTTTGTTTCCTACTTGGGAGTATACAAAGGCTATCATGTTTTCCTTTCACTATTTCTTCACCCAAATTTTATTATTTGTATTATAAATGTGTTTCAGAAGAACCTCAAATCCCTTGTGGAATGAGATGAGGCAATGAAAAAGAAAAATTTAATAACAGTCATTGGGTGCCTGCTCTTTACCAGTCACAGTTCCAGGCACTTTTATTCCTAATCCTCGAATATAAAGGAATTATTAAATATCTTCTGCAGATGGTAAACTGAAATCTTGAGAGGTTATATAAATGATGCAAACTTGTAAAGCTAATCTGTGCTAGGGAAGTTCTTGATCCCAGTCTTGGATGTCTACAGAGACCTACTAAACATTAGGTAATATCAAATTAAAGATTATTCTACACTTCAAAAAGGAAAATACTTCTAGCATTATATGTATTTTCTTCTGTTTCTACCAGTGCTTGTGAAATTTTAAATTTGAGCTTATTATGTAAAGAAAATCAAATCACTTGAAACTAATCTTATACATCATTATTTAGAATTATAAATGTTAACAAAGTCAATAATAAATCATCTCCTAATAAGATCTACTTAAAACACACACACACACACACACAAAACACAAAAGTCCAAATAGTACATACAATATTTATAATAAATTTAATATTTGGGTCACAAAATAATAATTGTTAATTCTAATTAGCATCACATAACTAGAAATATTTTTGGCTTAAAAACTAAGCAAGATCAGTTTTGGGAGGAGAATTATTATTTAAATTAAATAGAGGATGGAAAATGAAATCTATGTTAAAATAATATTACTTACCTGTTCAAGTCACTTTTTCCATGATGATGATAGTGGTCAGGATGGCTGAGGTGGTAATGTTCTTGTCCACTCCACCTCTGGGGTGGTCTTTTCCAAAATCCTTCCTGAGACTGCCGAACATTTCTGTCTGGTCGGTCAAAGCGGTTCATATTGTCACACTCCACTAGACAAATTCAAAAGCAAAAGACTATAAACATGTACACACTATAAAAGTTGGCTACTTACGGCTTCATAATTAAATGCTAAAAATATGAAAGTAATATTCTAAAAATACCAGCCACGTATGCTAGCTAATCACAAAATAAAGATTTCCAGAAGAAAAATAGCCAGTTCTTTTGGTAAAAACTAAACTTCATATTATTCAAACAAAGTGAATTACAATACTTTTACATCACAGTCACTTAGTGAATAATTAACTGCCACACTGTTGTAAAGCAAGCAAATCCTTCTTGAAATCAAGATTATACATTTCAAATACCAGCAATCGGTTACAAGTGGTGCTCATAACTATTACAAATTAGTTCTGATTTCAGAAGGAAAAATCACAGGAAAAAATAGATTTTAAGTCCAGTAGAGAATTCGTTTCTAAAAACAAATGCCACAATTAATTTTCTCTGATTCAGGAACCACAGATAAACTTTTCATCACAAATCATTTCTTAAATTGAGCTCACATTTTTAGAAAGTAAAATGCTTCCATCTGCCTGTGGTAGAGCTTGTTCAAAAAGTCTAAAATGCCACTGAAAACAAAGCCAGTACTTTGCAACAACAAATAGTACACTCCCTAAAATCCAAATACCACAAAAAACACGAAAAGAATCTCTTTGAAACACCCAAGCTTCTTCACTTACCCAAACACTTTTTCCTGACATATCTGAGCACTCACTAAGAGAGTTACTTTGTACAAGGGAGACATTGTGTTTTGCCCGGTGCCTACTCAGACATAGTTGCACACAAGGCACTGGCGAACAGGCCTTCCTTCCTGCTCAACTCCCAGCCCTCCCTGTGGGAAGCAAGCCCAGTCTGCCCTGTGACTCCATCTTCGCTCAGTGCTTGCATAGCTACTGAGTTAGGACTGTTACTAAAAATACTGCTAAACACTAACCCAAGCAACAGAACAGGAAGGATTTCTACAGGATAAGAACTATTACATGAGAAAGTTCAAGTCTTACACATTTAAAATTCTTTGTGATTAAAAAGCTTTAGAAATCAACATAATTCTCCAGTTTAAAAAAAAATGTACTTATCTAAATGACTATTTAATGAAAAACTTGAATCTGAAATATGCCAAGTGTCTTATTACAACATAGCAAATGAAAACAAACTTCCCATTCCTAAAAAAGATGGTGCAGAGAAAAATAAAATGTAGATGTTCAATCCTCTTATTCACAGAACCCATTTCTTCTAAATACATAGCAACTTAAATAAGCTTTTGTACAGGATACTGAAATTCTGTTTACATCACTAGAGTAGTCACTAGAGGAGTCAATCTGAGGGAAGTGGAAATATATATTTTCATAGTTATTTTAATTTTAAATAAACATTTTTTAAAAGAACCTTACATTTGAAATTATTTGCAACAAATTCTTGTCATCTTACCAGGATACATCAATATATATTCTTTAAATTCATTAGAAAACCTACAGATAATAAAAGGCATGTTGATCATTATGTTTAAAAATATATATATCAGTAGAAAATGAGATTGCTGAAGAAAAAAATTCTTTTTAAAACATAAGATTTAAAAGTACATTTAGCAACATAATTTATAAACTCACATCTGTGTTATACTCATAGATTCTGTTAAGTTCCATAAGTATTTTTACCTTGAAATAAGATATTACTTTAGGCCAGGCAAGATGGCACACACCTAATCCTAGCAGCTCGGGAGGCTGAAGCAGGAGGATCGTGAGTTCAAAACCAGCCTTAGCGAGGTCCTAAGCAACTCAGAGAGATTCTGTCTTTAAATAAAATATAAAAAAGGGGTAGGGATGTGGCTCAGAGGTTGAACACCTCTGTGTTCAATCCATGGTACCAAAAATAAACAAACAAAAAAGATGTTACATCCATCAATTTTACATACTTGAGGGATAATACACATGTATTAAATATCTGGCGCTTATATTTTTCCTTTGTTCAGGCAGAAAAAATTCTACTCACTCCACAAACAAGACATTTGTCATCAGAATCACCTGATATATTCTTAGGATGGTATCAGCAAGTACACACAGAGTAACAAGAAGCAAACAAACTACGAAAGTAAGCCAGGAGGTAAGTTAAATATTGTGAGCAATTACAATGCAAAAATGTATGTGCTACTTCTGTGTCTGCTAATGGCTGTTGTTACCATATACAAACTCCAAATTGGGAGTCTTTACTGAAATTAGAACCTAATCACAGGCATAATAGCAAATAGGCATGGGAAAAAAACATTTGCCATAACTACAGAAGACAAATGTTTGAATTACAACAAAGTGGTTTAACCCCTGAAAGAAATGTTTCAAACCGCTGCAGGGAGTCCCCTACCTATAGCCCTATCTGAGACAATCATCAATTACATGCTTATATACTTTAAAATGTGGCCAGGAAAATAATGTGAAAATAACATTAGTAGTGGTTTCTTAAAAAACATTAAGGTTCCCTGACAGTATGAAATAAATAATACAGAAAAGAAAATGGAAAGCGAACAAAATTATAAGATGGAGATAAATCAAAACTAGTTTCCAGAGACTGACAAATGAAGACCAGGACAATTAAAACCAAGAAAAAAAATAAGTTCCTCTGAATGTATAATACCATAAGTTAAGGTGGTACCTGTGGTTAACTACAAAAAGAGGAAGGTGAATCTAAAGGTATCCCAATTAAAAAATATTTAGGCCACTGTGTTGATCAAAATCACCTGTAGGTCAGATGTGGTCCTATGAACTGAGGGGCCCTGTAAGAGAATAAATGTAAGTCTTCAGAAGGTAGTCACTGGCTCAAAAAAAAAAAAAAAAAAAAAGAGCATATTTTACTGCTTTTACTATGAGAGATTATATCAGGATTTTACCCCATGAAGCATGAAAAAGGATCTAATATGGTTAACTGAAAGGTATATAATGTGAAGATGACGATGTCTAATTCTCATCATACCCATCTTTTTCTGATTTGACAAAGGAACAAAATATGATACCAAAAGTATTCTAGATTACTTCTTTTAAACTAATATTCCAAGAAGGTAAAGGATGGCATAGGAGTATTTCTACCTAATTAGCTAAGAAGATTGCAAGAAGAAATTATAAATCACAAAGCCTAAGAAGAATGTACCTTGCAGGTCTTACAATCTGATTTTTTTAAATGTTCAATTGCAATTTGGTTTAAAAGCAGAGGAGCTCATGTAAAAAAAAAAAAATTAAAATAAACATAAACCTTGTTATTACTGAACACAACTAGTACTGAAATAGTAAGATAAATTTCCATAAGAAAAAACAATAATTGGAAGTAGTCAAGGATATTACTAACCTTATGTATCTCAACAAAAAGTTTAGCAAAAATATAACCTTAAAGCATTTAACATGAAATATGTGCACTTTAGGCATTGTAACATTCTGTGTGGTTCAGAAGATGATTAGAAAGGCATCTTTTTCAACAAAGAAAAGTTTAAACAGAATGGATTAAAAAGTACACCTAAGGTACACTATGGAAATTCATGAACCTGATAATTGTACAATGATGTGCCAGATGTCAGGTTTTAGTCTACAGGCAATAAGGTGTCAAGAAGTTCCTGGGCAAGAAAATAAAGCATCATTACTATGCTTCAGACATAATGCTAAGTATTCATTTGGGAGATACCTTAGAACAAAAAGGGAGCAAATCTCAAACCCAATGGTCTTCCAAAAGAAATTCAGATTCCAAAACTATTCCTTAAAAAATTCCTTGGCTATAGTAAAAAGAAAAACATTTAAAAAAAATTAAAACAAACTCTCTTTAAGGTCCTTCCAAACCATAACACAAACCTGAAGTCCTTTCTTTTATTATTATTCTTCCCTCCATTGTATGTCTGATTTCCCTCTAAACCATCTCTCTCTCTGACCTTTGGCCTTATGCTGGTCAAAAACCTAAAAAGTGCAATATCAATAAAGGTAAACTTTCTTCAGAATAGAGAAAACCACACATGGCTGATTTTAAGACCTGGTCTTATTCTGAACTAAGATCCAAGGTCATATACTCTAAGGTCTAAACAAGACTGGGAGAAATTTGCAGAGAAACTTAAAATGGTTTTAGGAACTGATAATTTAGTGTTCCAAACCCTATACCAACAAGTTCACAAAAAGGAATCCTAAACACAAATAATTAAGAAAGGAAAAGCACAGTAAAGTATGTGAAGGTGATGTAAGAATACATGGTTGCTGCATGAGAAACTAAAGGGTTTAGAAAAGGATTTTCAAAGGCTGTCAACAAAGTCCTGTAAACACATACTTGGCTGATTCAGAACTGGAAAGGGGGGGAGGGTCCTAAGTTCACTGCAGATACCAGTTCACTGCAGATACTGCAGATACCAATGCCTTCAGATAGAATATTCAGGAGAATATTCTAAAAGAATGTAACCCATCTTTCCTCACTTTCCATGAAAGAAGAAATAAAGTAAATACTTTCATCATCAGACAACAATGCTTGAAGGATTTGGAAAGAGCAGGGGTGGGGGGTGCAGAATAAGGCTCAGAATAAAATAACGTCCTTCACATAAAACAACAAGATGCCTCCACTCCAGTTAACAAACACTGGAGACTGAAGTCTCTTGATACAATTTGTTTTCCAAAGATACTGGAAAAACAATTGCCCTGCATCAGTTAACAAACTGAGAGAGAAAAATAAAATGGTGATTAATAAAAAGGTTTGAGGGGGGGAATCAAGTGCTCAATTTCCTGTTTTACCCTTAAATTAAAAGATACATTTCTTTAAATATTAAAAGACAATCTTGCAAATGTTTTATTGATTCGAAAACTATAGTATCAACCTTAAACCCTCCTAGTGTTAACATGGCCTCCCCTTTAGGACTATCAACACACTCAGGTATGGACGGTACCTATATCCCAGCTGATAACTGTCCAAGAAACCTTTGACCAATCAATATTTTTTCCTCCTCTGTGTTAGCCCATGTGTTACTTTAAAAGTGAAAGACATTTGTACAAATGCAGCTGCCAGATAAAACTCTCTCCATGTCTTCCTCTTTGAAAACTCTAAAGACTACCTACTCATAATGAGTTCACAGCAAATCTGTATCCAAATCAAATTCAAACCGAAGATCTCAATTAGGTGCTAGTGTCCTTTTGGCAAAAACACCACTGATATTGGCAAAATTAGTGGTGCTGAATCCAAGAAGGTTCAAAATGATCAATCAAAACTTTACAAAATTGCATAATATACTTAAAAACCAGAAGACAAAGGAACTAAAACCAATAGTTGAACACATATTAGAAGATTCTTTAAATTTCTACCAGTCTTTGTAACATTGCTATCCTCCCAAAGAGCCCAGTGGGTGGGTATGATTATTCAGAGGTATAAAGAACATAGTCACTTTCTTATATTAAACCTAAATACTATTTTATCTTTTGGTGCCTCCAGAGGTTGCATATTTTAAATTCAGATTCTGCTTTCTTTAGGGTTCCTTTAGCTCAAAAGGGCCAATACTTATCTTCTCCTAGGAAAAATCTATAATACAGTAAATATAGTAACCTAAAATATAATAATTATAAGTAATAAATACAGTAATCTATAATATAATAAATATGTAGTAGAGTGAAGATAGTTCTAAGAGTTCCTTCCTATTTAAGTCCCCAATAAAGATCTCAAAGATTTTCAACTTCCTTTCTTCCATTTTATCTACAATGAGGGTAACTTGTATTGTGCTCTAAAGATAAGGCAAACTCTAAGACCCATTCCATCTGTATTTCCATTTTATCTCAGAAAGGGTATAAGGTTTTCAAAGAGAAGATGTTAAAATTCTGTCAAAGTAAAATGCAATATCTATAATATGATGTATCCCAAGGAGAAAATCCTTCACTCCTCAAAATCAGTCTTAAAAATTCACAGTAAATTCCTGGATCATCAAATCTCATTATTGTTTCCCCTATAATTTCAACGCTTTATATTTTTCTTCGTATGTTGTACAATATTTTTCCACTTGATCTTTCAGGTCACTAACTCCGATTTCAACAGCAGCAAGATTTGTGTCAAATACTGACTTGTTCTGCTGGGAAATCCACACAGCATTGTGTGGCAAGTGAATTTCCCTAAGTGCATTATTACCTTGGGGGTACTCTAATCCTGGGAATTCTGCTGTTTTCCCTGTTCTTCTTGGTATTGGCTGTGATTTTTCTTTATTAGTACTGGAACTTGGCTCTGCGTGTGGGAGTATTCCAAGTGACAAAACAGTCACAGGAAGGTGCAATATTCTCCACCCTAGATAAGAGTGTATATTGTCCTCAGCTCCTCACTCTTTTTTTTTTTTTTTTTTTTTTTATTCATTGTACACAAATGGGCTACAACTTTTCATTTCTCTGGTTGTACATGATGGAGAGTCACACGGTTTATGTAATCATACACGTACACAGGGTAATGATGTTTGGCACATTCCATTATCTTTCTTTCCCAGAATTATACATCCAAAGTCCTGTCATGTGACTGTAGAGATTCTAACAACAATCCCAGTGTTGTTAGGTTAGGCCATGGGACTTAATTTGGGCCAGCTAAATGTGGTTAGAAGTAATGGTGTACTGGTTCTAAATCAAGACTTTAGGAGACATAAAATATGCATGTTTCTTCCTATAGCATTGCACTTCTACCACCTGCCATGAGAACAACATGCCCCAAGTAGTCCTGGTTTCAAAATAAAGAAACATGGAGTAGTCCTGAACCCAATCCCCTGTGTCCATCAATGAGAAAAACACATGTGTGCTTAACTTTGAAATTGATTGTAAAACATCATTCTGGCAGGGAGGAAAAAAAAAAAGTGCAACCAATATGTCAAAATGAGCTGGTGGTACAGCAGGAAGCAGGCTCCTATATCCCAATGAAACACTAGAAACAAATACTACCTCTCCCTGAAAAATCCTTACACTTTTTTAACACCATAGATAAAAAGGACTCCATTTGCCTTTTTAGTTTATCCCTGGTCCTAGGGAAACTTGGAGACCAGGTAAAGTTTGACAGACAGGGAATCCTCACATCTCTGAAGCCACTGCTATATCCATTAGGATCTCCATTTCAACCACTGTAGGAATGACATCTCTGGTTCTCTGCCATTTCTTAATACAGAAATCCTACAAGCGCTATATGACCGGGGACAAGAGAACCCAAGGGCCCTCTTGCATACAGACTGACAGAATTGCACTCCAGCCATTACTGGGATAGAGAAAGGAAATTAGGAGTAAAAAGGGCAGAATGATTCATTTAGAGGGTTACCACTTTCCCATATTGATCTTCTTAGAACATTTATCAAGTTATTATATTTTTTCACAAATCAAATATGTTTACTTTTGAAAATCAATATGAGACAAAGAAAGGAAAAAATTGGATATGTGCACAAAAAATAAAGGCAAGTCACATCTACTACTTTCTGATACAGGTATATAATACTATTGAATCGCACAGAATTATATCAAAGGCCTACAAAATCAGGTTTTAAACATTTAAGCTCATTTGCAAATGAGCCTATTTTACGTCACTAAAGATTGATTCTCAATCTGAAAGTCTTCACTGAAGTTAAGAAGCCTGCAAGCAGTAATTATCATATTAGCTACAGTCAAGTACCTAAAGTATATATAATATGCCTTTGGAGGTTCAACATTGTCTCAACATACCATTTTCAAGAGGTGCATCCTCAGGTAGATCAACATCAAGCATAAGATCATCATCCTCAAGGTCACATGATTCAAGATTATTAAGAATATCCTGTGAACAAAAGCAGTAAAAAACACTGTAACTTAGCTCCAAGGATGTATATCATAATATTTTTGAAAATATTATCATATGATGATCTGAATTTACCAGTTTGCATTGCAAAAATAAAATCAATTTAAAAAATTTTTAAAGAAGTCATACGCAGTGTGGTGCATGCCTGTAATTCCAACAATTTGAGGCTGAGGCAGGAGAATCACAAGTTCAAGATCAGCCTCAGCAATTTGACAAGACCCTGCCTTAAAAACAAAATAGAGGGATTCAAGATGGCGGGCTAGAGGAAGGTTGCATTCCTACTTGCTCCGGGGATTCCTACTTGCTCAGGATTCAAACAGCAGGAATATGGCTCTCAACGAGATTTTATATTCAAATCACATATAAGAGGTCCCCAGTCGCTGCTCGGAAACCAACTCTGCCGGGCTGGGCTCAGCCCAGCGGCAGGCAGCTACCACCCAGGAGCGCCGGTCCCCACCGACCTGGGCCTGTGCCAGCCAGCAAGTGAGTGCAGGTCCCCAGCAGCAGCTTCAGAGTCACTGACCAGGCTCTGGCATCAGCCAGCAAGTGACTGAGGGTCCCCAAGTCAGTGCAGGTCCCCAGCAGGACCAGGCTCCAGCATCAGCCAGCAAGTGAGTGCGGGTCCACCAGAGCAGCTTCGGAGTCAGGACCTGCTTCGGAGTCACTGACCAGGCCTAGGCGCCAGCTGGCAAGTGAGTGCGGGTCTCCAGCAGTGGCTTCAGAGTCACTGACCAGGCTCTGGCACCAGCCAGCAAGTGAGTGAGGGTCCCCAAGTGAATGCGGGTCCCCAGCAGCGGCTTCAGAGTCACTGACCAGGCACCGGCATCAGCCAGCAAGTGAGTGAGGGTCCCCAAGTGAGTGCGGGTCCCCAGCAGCGGCTTCGGAGTCACTGACCAGGCTCAGGAGCCAGCCCGCAAGTAAGCACAGGACTCCAGTAGCCACTAGGAAATCACCATCCCTAGGCCAGGTTCAGGCCTGAACCCAGGGCAGCCTCAGCTGTGAACACATACCCACCAAGCCATCGGGCCGCCATATCTAGCTCCAAACCCAGGCCTGCACCCTGTTCCTGGTCTAGTCTCAGGCCTGTACCCATGCTGTCGCAAACCATCTAACAACAGCAGGTTACCTTAGCCTACAAACATTGATTATCCCTGACTTGGAGGCAGTGGGACAGCATCCTTCTTGGGACACAGCATTACCAACCGCCTGACAAGCATCAGACTACTGAACAAGAGGAGGTTTGAATAGTATGATATAATTTTACAGCAGAACTTTCTTCCTCTTTTTTTTTATTTTTTTGTCTAAATAGTAATATTACGATTATTCCTAATATACTTACTACATTCCCACTTCTTTCCTATTAATACCCTTATCATTCTATCATGCTCTAATATAGCAATGTCCTTGGAGACCCATTCTCTTTTCTCATGCTAAAAACTTACTTCCTCTAATTCCGCTCTCACTATTCCTATGACATAGTAACTCTATAGACTCACTTCCTATCCCCTTAACGTTATATTCTAAACCACTCAGTATTTTCTTTTTCCACTATTTGAAATTGTGGTCCTTATTGTAAACCTACTGATTATGGTAGATAGTTTACACTCATTTCTGTATATTATAATGCAGTTTATATCTAAATGGTTCTATATGGTTTAAGGACATATATTGTTTATATGGGGTACTGCGAATAATAATTTCTTCAAAGTGAGGTATTGGAAATCTGCAGGGACACTATAAGTCTTTACAGGGAAACTGCAATCCCTCAGACTTGCACTACTAGAGGGGAAGATACACAGCAACATGAGAAAGCACGGGAAGAAAATGTCCCAAACAAACCTAGACGATATATCAAGAGAACCCAAAGACAGTATGGTAGAAAGAATGACAGAAAGGGAGTTCAGAATGTTCATAATTAAAATGATCCAAGAAGAGAATGATGTGACAAGAGAGCAGATTCAAGCTATGAATAATCAGCTAATAGAGCAATTGCAGGAAGCAAAAAATCATTTCAAAAAAGAGATAGAAGTTCTAAGAAAAAAACAAACAGAAATCCTTGAAGGAAACAAGGAAATGAAGGAAACAATAAACCAAGCTAAAAACTCAATAGAAAGCATAATTAACAGAATAGATCACCTGGAAGACAGAACCTCAGACAATGAAGACAAAATATTTAATCTTGAAAACAAAGTCAAACAAACAGAGAAGATGGTTAGGAACCATGAACGAAACCTCCAAGAAACATGGGACATCATGAAAAGACCAAATTTAAGAGTTATTGGGATTGAGGAAGGCACAGAGATACAAACCAAGGGAATGAATAATCTGTTCGATGAAATAATATCAGAAAATTTCCCAAATATGACGAATGAGATGGAAAATCAATTACAAGAGACTTACAGGACACCAAACGCACTGAATTACAACAGATCCACACCAAGGCACATTATAATGAAAATACCTAACATACAAAACAAAGATAGAATTTTAAAGGTGGCGAGAGAAAAGCATCAGATTACCTACAGGGGGAAACCAATACGGACATCAGCAGATTTCTCAGCCCAGACCCTAAAAGCAAGAAGGGCCTGGAACAATATATTTCAAGCTCTGAAAGAAAACTGATGCCAACCAAGAATCTTATATCTGACGAAACATACCTTCAGATTTGATGACGAAATAAAATCCTTCCATGATAAACAAAAGCTTAAAGAATTCACAAATAGAAAGCCAGCCCTACAGAACATTCTCAGCAAAATATTCCAAGAGGAAGATATGAAAAATAACAATGTTAGTCAACATGGGGAGGAATTACCCTAAAGAAATAGCCAATCAAAGGAGAAACAAAGTTAAGTTAAAAGCCCAAAAAAAAAGCTAAAATGACAGGAAATACAAGTCATATCTCAATAATAACCCTGAATGTAAATGGCTTAAACTCATCGATCAAAAGACATAGACTGGCAGTTTGGATTAAAAAGAAAGACCCAACAATATGCTGCCTTCAAGAGACTCATCTCATAGAAAAACATGCCCACAGACTAAAGATGAAAGGTTGGGAAAAAGCATACCATGCACATGGACTGAGTAAAAAAGCAGGGGTTTCCATCCTCATTTCAGATAAAGCAGACTTCAAGCCAAAGTTAGTCAGAAGGGATAAAGAAGGACATTTCATACTGCTTAAAGGAAACATAAATCAGCAAGACATAACAATCATAAATATTTATGCACCAAACA
>JAJEJO010001184.1:102943-169046 GCA_020662805.1 Glaucomys volans
ACCATGCACATGGACTGAGTAAAAAAGCAGGGGTTTCCATCCTCATTTCAGATAAAGCAGACTTCAAGCCAAAGTTAGTCAGAAGGGATAAAGAAGGACATTTCATACTGCTTAAAGGAAACATAAATCAGCAAGACATAACAATCATAAATATTTATGCACCAAACAATGGCGCATCCATGTACATCAATCAGATCCTTCTCAATTTCAGGAACCAAATAGACCAAAACACAATAATGCTGGGGGACTTTAACACACCTCTCTCACGGTTGGGCAGATCTTCCAAGCAAAAACTGAACAAAGAAACCATAGGACTCAATGACACAATCGCTAATTTAGACTTAACAGACATATATAGTATATTTCATCCATCAAAAAGCGAATACACTTTCTTCTCAGCAGCTCATGGCTACTTCTCTAAAATAGACCATATGTTATGCCACAAAGCTACTCTTAGCAAATACAAAAACATAGAGATACTACCTTGTATACTATCAGATCATAATGGAATGAAATTAGATATCAACGATAAAGTTAAAAACAGAAACTACTCCAACACCTGGAGATTAAATAACATGCTATTCAATGATACATGGATAACAGAAGACAGTAGGGGGGAAATTAAAAGATTCTTAGAAGTCAATGAGAACAAAGATACAACATATCAAAATCTCTGGGACACTATGAAAGCAGTGCTAAGAGGAAAATTCATTGCATGGAGTGCATTCAACAAAAGAATGAAAAGTCAACAAATCAATGAACTTACATTACAGCTAAAAGCCCTAGAAAAAGAGGAACAGACCATCACCAAAAGAAGACAGGAAATAATTAAAATCAGAGTAGAAATCAATGAAATTGAAACAAAAGAAACAATTCAAAAAATGGACAAAACAAAAAGCTGTTCTTTGAAAAAATAAACAAAATTGATAAACCGTTAGCCATGCTAACGAAGAGAAGGAGAAACTCCAAATTACTAAAATTCGTGATGGAAATGGAAATATTACAACAGACACTATTGAAATACAAAACATAATAAGAAGCCATTTTGAAAATTTATACTCCAACAAAATAGAAAACCTGGAAGACATCAACAGGTTCCTAGAGGCATATGAGCCACCCAAACTGAATCTGGAGGACATACACAACTTAAATAGATCAATTTCAAGCAACGAAATAGAAGAAATCATCAAAAGCCTATCAACAAAGAAAAGTCCAGGACCAGATGGATTCACAGCTGAGCTCTACAAGACCTTCAAAGCAGAGCTCATTCCAATACTCCTCAAAGTATTTCATGAAATAGAGAAGGAGGGAACCCTTCCAAACTCATTCTATGAAGCTAATATCACTCTGATACCAAAACCAGAGAAGAACACATCGAGGAAAGAAAATTTCAGACCAATATTCCTAATGAACATAGATGCAAAAATTCTTAACAAAATTATAGCAAATCGCATACAAAAGCATATTAAAAAGATAGTGCACCATGATCAAGTGGGATTCATCCCGGGGATGCAAGGGTGGTTCAACATCCGGAAATCAATAAATGTAATTCATCAGATCAACAGACTTAAAGTTAAGAACCACATGATTATTTCAATAGATGCAGAAAAAGCACTTGATAAAATACAGCACCCCTTCATGCTCAAAACGCTAGAAAAAAATAGGGATAGTAGGAATGTTCCTTAACATTGTAAAGGCTATCTATGCTAAGCCCACAGCTAACATCATTCTAAATGGAGAAAAACTGAAAGCATTCCCCCTGAAAACTGGAATAAGGCAGGGATGCCCTCTTTCGCCACTACTATTCAACACTGTCCTTGAATCTCTAGCCAGAGCAATTAAATAACCAAAGAAATTAGAGGAATACGAATAGGAAAAGAAGAGCTCAAACTATCCCTATTTGTGGATGACATGATTCTCTATTTAGAAGATCCTAAGAATTCCACCAGAAAACTTCTGGAACTCATAAATGAATTCAGTAAAGTAGCAGGATATAAAATTAATGCTCATAAATCTAATGCATTTTTAATCATAAGTGATGCATCCTCTGAGAGAGAAATTAGGAAAACTACCCCATTCACAATAACCTTAAAAAAAATAAAATACTTGGGAATCAATCTAACAAAAGAAGTGAAAGACCTGTACAATGAGAACTACAGAACACTAAAGAAAGAAATTAAAGAAAGTCTGAGAAGATGGAAGGATCTCCCATGTTCTTGGATAGGCAGAATTAATATAGTCAAAATGGCCATACTACCAAAAGCGCTATACAAATTCAATGCAATTCCAATTAAAATTCCAATGACGGACCTCATAGAAATAGAGCAAGCAATCATGAAATTCATTTGGAGGAATAAGAGACCCAGAATAGCTAAAGCAATTCTTAGCAAGAAGAGCGAAGCGGGGGGTATCACAATACCAGACCTTCAACTATATTACAGAGCAATAGTAACAAAAACAGCATGGTATTGGTACCAAAAATAGACAGGTAGATCAATGGTACAGAATAGAGGACACAGACAAACCCACATAAATACAGGTATCTCATACTTGACAAAGGAGCCAGAAACATACAATGGTGAAAAGATAGCCTCTTCAACAAATGGTGCTGGGAAAACTGGAAATCCATATGCAGCAAAATCTCACCCTGTACAAAACCCAACTCAAAGTAGATCAAGGACCTAGGAATTAGACCAGAGACTCTGCACCTAATAGAAGAGAAAATAGGTCCAAATCTTCGTCATGTTGGCCTAGGACCAGATTTCCTTAACATGACTCCCAAAGCACAAGAAATAAAAGCAGGAATCAATGATTGGGATAGAGTCAAACTAAAAAGCTTTTTCTCAGCAAAGGAAACAATCAGCAATGTGAAAAGAGAGCCCTCAGAGTGGGAGAAAATCTTTGCCACACACGCTTCAGACAGAGCACTAATCTCCAGAATCTACAATTACTCAAAAATCTTTACACCAAGAACACTAACAACCCAATCAATAAATGGGCCAAGGAAATGAACAGACACTTTACAGAGGAAGATCTACAAGCAATCAACAGATTCATGAAAAAAATGTTCAACATCCCTTGTTATAAGAGAAACGCAAATCAAAACCACCTTAAGATTTCATCTTACCCCAATTAGAATGTCTCTTATTAAGAATACAGGCCACAACAGGTGTTGGCAAGGATGTGGGGAAAAAGGTACACTCATACATTGCTGGTGGGAGTGCAAGTTGGTGCAGCCACTCTGGAAAGCAGTGTGGAGATTCCTTAGGAAACTTGGAATGGATCCACCATTTGACCCAGCTATCCTACTCCTTGGCCTATACCCAAAGGACTTAAAATCAGATTACTACAGTGATGCAGCCACATCAATGTTCATAGCTGCTCAATTCACAATAGCTAGATTGTGGAACCAACCTAGATGCCCTTCAGTAGATGAATGGATACAGAAACTGTGGTATATATACACAATGGAGTATTATTCAGCCATAAAGAAGAATAAAATTATGGCATTTGTAGGTAAACGGATGATGTTGGAGACTGTTATACTAAGTGAGATCAGGCAATCCCAAAAATCCAAGGGCCGAAAGGTCTCTCTGATAAGTGAATGATGATGAATTCTGCAGGGGGGAAGGGTGGCTAGAATGGAGGAAGGATAGATAGCATAGAGGGGAGGAGAGGTGGGGTTGGGGTGGGGGGGTACGAATAATAACAGAATGTGTGACAGACATCATTGCCCTGTGCACACGTATGAATGCACAGATGGTGTGACTCTACTTTATGTACAACCAGAGAAACAATAGCTGTACTCCACTTGTATTCAATGAATCAATAAGTAAATAAAAAAATGCTAAAAAAAACAACAAAAAAACAAATAGAGATGGGGATATAGCTTATTGGTAGAGTGTCCCCAGGTTCAATCCCCAGTACTACTAAGTAAATATGGGAATAAATAAATTTTAAAAAATTTTAAAAACCCAAATTCAATGATGCTATAGTCTGGGTTTCAAAATCCCATGTGTTAAAAGCTTGATTCCCAGGAGGTGCTATTGAAGAGGTGGAAGAACCTTTAAAAGGTTAAGCCTGGTAGGAGGTACTAGGTTCCTAAGGTTATGCCTTTTGAAGAGAATAGCAGGACCTTGGCCCCTTCTTCTGTCTCTCTCCACCTTCCGGAACATGAGGTGGGCAGTTTTGCTCTGCCATGCATTCCTACCGCAATGTGCTATCTTGTTACAAGCCTGAACTAAAAGGCTAAACAATCATGGACTGGAAACTACAAAGCTATGAGTCAAAATATGCTTTTTCTCTTTATAAGCTGATTATCTCTGGTATTTTGTTATAGTAACAGAAAGATGAAAAACACAAGCTGGTTTATTTAATTAAATGATTTGTGACATCTTTTTCTAGTCTTCCTCCTTTGTAGGATTCTTCACAATGGATTTTAATTTTCATTATATAAAACTTACAGTGCTTCTCAGATATGTGCCAGATATTGTTCTAAGCACTTTATAAATATTAATTTCTGTATTTAATCTTCAAAATAACCCTATAAACTAGTGATTAATATGATCCCTATGCTATCTGTAATCAAACTAATGCACAGGAAGCCTTAAACACCTAGCCAAAATAGAATTGGAACACAGAAGTCTAACTCCTGTGTCCATACTTTTAACAAGTTCCCTAATAACATGAATGATAGAAATAGCTAAGAATCACCCCCATTCATATTTGGTGTGGGAGGTTGTTTTATTATTTCCAGATATTATAGACTCATAAAAAATAATGCAATAAGCCTTTAATGCTCATTTCCTTTTTTGGAGCAAACCCACCTCCTGCTGACTACCATCAGCACCCCACCACCTCACTGGCTTGATTCAATTTGTTGTTTTTTCTATAAGATCAGATTATACAAAAAGGTATAAGCAGCCCCTATAATGTTCTATTTGAAACTTTACTAGCAACTCTTTTCAGACAAATAGTGTTTTGTTTTCAATGTCTCTTGTTTGAAGACCTAAAGAAATGAATAAATATCTCAGAAAAAAAAAACATTTCTTCCACTAAAGGCACTAAATATTAACTGAAAAAAAATTAAGAGCATATAAATCAGGATATACAAATTTAACCATTTATGAAAAAAATGGCATAACATGCATAGAAAAAAATTGGAAGGAACCAAAGTACAGATAAACACATTTTTAGAATTATGAGGTTTTCTTCTTTTTGTTACAGTACCTGTATTTTTTTTATTTCTGCAACAAGTATTATGTGTAATTTTACACAAAGACACACACACACACACACAAATCCTCTATATGCATTTGACTATTTGTGAATGTATGTTTGAATATGTGTGGAACAAGATGGTATTGGGTGTCTCAGGCCAGAACTGACAGGTAAGATCATGACAAAGAATCAAAGGCAATAAAACCTGTCTCAGAAAAAAAAAAAAAAAAAAAAAAAAAAAACCTCTCTCAGAGAAGGGATGGATAAGACAGTCAGCAAAAGCAGCACTGTGACCACTGCAAGCACTGCAAAGAAAAAGGCATCTAACTTTCAATAATAACAAAACTCTACATTTGTTTTGTATGGGTTTCTGTACTTCTCATTTTATAATTTTGTTTTTAAAATTAACCTTAAAGAATAGGAATGAGCTTGTTCAAGTGAAGGTAAACATAAAACAATAATTATGATATGACTGAGAAATTAACAAGAACACCTAGTAGAAAAGGAAGCGAAACACAGAAAGTTAGGAAGGGAGAGAAAAGCACCAGTATTGAGCAATTATCCATAAATCATTACATATGGAAAGATGTTCTATAAAATGAAGAGCATACAGAAGAAGCAGATTACATATGCACAATATGACTACATCTTTAATGACTCAAGGTACACTGAAATATGTGGAAAGTGATAAACCAAAGGATTGTTATCATCTTCCATTATGTGAGATAAGGTGTTTACACTCACTGTAACTTTTACTTTTCTTTAATACAGAGTGCTTTTATTCATTTTATTTAATAGTAAAAAATTCATGTTGGATGGTTTTCCTCCTTTGACAACAGCAGGAAAATTCAACTCATGCAAACCCAGTCTGCATGTGGGAACTCTCAACCTGGTCCATCTCCATTCACAATAAAAACCAGAGCCACCCACCCCTCCCTTCACACAAGCCATGCTAGATCAACTTGGGTGCCTGCCCTGCTCTCCCTAGAAATCTGATTGTGAGAAAAATAAGTCTCTTCAAATACTCTCTTGACACCATGTTACACCACTAGTCTAGATATCTAGTCAATTTTGGAGAGGGTTGGGATTGATTCTGCTCCTCCATGCAGTAACCACAAGAAATCCACAATAAGCACTACTATATAAAAAATAATATTCTGAGTATATGATATACCAAGGTAAACAACACTGAAGACTTTTAAGTAGTGACAAGTTGAGATCTGCATTAAAGAAATATTATTCTGGCTGCAGTGCAGAGAATGAATTTAAGTTGAACAGAGAAACCAGTTTTGTGGCCATTACAGAATTCATGACATGATGGTTGCATCAGTGCTGATAATTTTAAAAAAACTCTCAGAATCTGTTCTGAGACATACTAAGGATTTAGAATCTATAGGACCAGAGTTAACCAGAGAAGTGAAAAAGGAGTCATTCATGATTTTTTGATTCCTGGCTTGAGAAACAGATTTATGATGCATGTCAACTGAAATAAAGCTGGAAAAAGAAGTCCAATCTCAAAAAAGTTGAAAAAAAATAAAATAAAACAAATAAATATACAAGGATGGGAACTAAAGAAACAAAAAAAAGGAAGATCAGATCTCGTAGGAAAATGTTACCATAGTTTGGGAACCCCATTAGCTGGCAGCACGATAATGAAAACTAAAGTGTATACTGTCTGGCTTCCAGAGGCTTCCATAAGTCTCATTAGAATTGATTAGTCTCACTGAGCATTTACTAGCAGAATTACCACAGAACTTCCTTGGTCTCTGAGAATATTTTTCCATTCAAATACAGTAAACTGTGAGATGGTTGATGAGTGCTTCATACATTTCTTCACTGTATATTGCAGAAAGCCTAGATGTTTTGACAAATGAATGATATCATCACTAGTTTATACTGTAAAATCAATTTTTAGGTACACTTTATTAATTTTAATTAATTATATATTTGTGTAAATACCAAGACAATCTGGATTACAGAAGTTTCTTCACTCAAAAAGTCCCCCACACAAGTCAGTTACATGCTCCTCTATAACCTTTGTGAAACATTAATTTAACAATGTCATATAAATGGAATCATAAAGTATGCAACCTTATGAGTAGCTTCTTTCACTCAGTATAATGATTTTAAGATTCATTTAAATTGTTTAAAATATCAACAACTGGTTCCAATGACTGCTAAGTAGTATTCTGCATAGGATGCACCACTCTGTGTATTCATTAACTCACCAAAGGACACTTTGATTCTTTCTCATTTTTAGCTATGATAAATTAAACTAATAGCTGTACAACTGGCACACACCTGCAATTCCAGTCACTTGGGAGACTGAGGCAGAAGGATTTTAAGTTCAAAGCCAGCCTCAGCAACTAAGCAAGACCCTATCTCAAAATAAAAAATAAAAAAGGGCTTGGGGATATGGCTCAGTGGTTAAGCACCCTCGGGTTCAATCCTTGGTACCAAAAAAATGAATGAATGAATGAAGAAGTAAATCTAAAAATACTCATGTACAAGTTTTTGTGTAAATCTAAGTGCTCTTTTCCCTAGGATAAATACTACTGGATAATATAATGAGTGTATATTTACATCTTAAGAAACTGCCAAGTCATTTCCCAGAGTTGCTATAACATTTTACATTCCAGTCAGCAAAGAATGAGATATCCAGTTGCTCAACATCCTCACCAAACCTTAGTATTTAATCTTTAACTTTCTAATAATTGTGCAAATATGTCTCAGTATGGTCTGAATTTGCTAATGATATTTGAGCATATTTTGACATGTTTATTTCTCATTCTTATATCCTTTTTAGTGAAGTATCTGATCAAACCCTGTAGATATATTTTTATTTGGGTTGCCTGTTTATACAGTGCTGACTTTTAAGAATTCTTTAAACATTTCTGAATAAGTCTTTTGGCAGATATGTGATTCACAAATACTTTCTCCCAGTGTGTATTCTGATTTTTAATTTTTCTTGACAGTGTCTTTGGTAGAGCAAATGCTACTTATTTGTTTGATGACACACAATTATCTTTTTAAGAACTATGCTTTTTGAGCTGCTTCTCAGCAAAAGGAAACAATCAATAACGTGAAGAGAGAACCTACAGAAAAACTTTATCACACGCACTTCAGAGAGAGCACTAATCTCCAGGATATATAAAGAACTCAAAAAACAACACCAAAAAACCCCCCCCAAAAACCCCCAAATAATCCAATCAATAAATGGGCTAAGGAAAAGAACAGATACTTCACAGAAGAAATACAATCAATCAACAAACATATGAAAAAATGTTCATCATCTCTTGCAATTAGAGAAATGCAAATCAAAACTAAGATTTCATCTCGCTCCAGTCAGAATAGTAATTATCAAGAATACAAGCAATAATGAGTTTTGGTGCGGATGAGAGGGAAAAGATACACTCATACAGTGTTGGTGAAACTGCAGATTGGTGCAACCACTCTGGAAAGCAGTACGGAGATTTCTAAGAAAACTTGAAGTGGAACCACCATTTGACCCAGCTATCCCACTCCTCGGTTCATACCCAAAGGACTTAAAATCAGCATACTACAGTGACACAGCCACATCAGTATTTACAGCAGCTCAATTCACAACAGCAAAACTATGGAACCAACTTAGATGCCCTTCAAAGGATGAATGGATAATGAAAATGTGGTACACTCGTTGATGGACAGAATATTCTACATATGGAAAATGTGGTACATATACACAATGGAATATTACTCAGCCTTAAAGAAGAATGAAATTATGGTATTTGCAGGTAAATGAATGAAACTAGAGAACATCATGCTAAGTGACATAAGCCAATCCCAAAAAACTAAAGGTCAAATGTTTTCTCTGATTAGCAGATGCTGATCCATAGTGGGGGGTGGGGAGGGAAAAATGAAGGAACTTTGGATTATGCAGAGGGAAGTGAGGGGAGAAGGATAGGAAGCATGGTAGAATGAGATAGACATTATTACCCTATATACATGTATGAAAAAAAATTTTTAAATAAAAAATAAATTTTAAAAAAGAGAACTATGCTTTTCGGATAATATCTAAAAATGTTTCACCTAACCTCCAGGTTGTGAAGATTTCTTATGTTTTCTCCTACACTTTTTAGTTTTATATGTTATAATTACATTTTGGGTTCATTTGGGGATCAGCTTTGTATAAGATGTAAAATTTAAGTCATGATTCTTTTTTCACTGTTTGTTTTAACATGTCAATAGTTACAACAGCATATGTTGAAATCTTTCTCCACTGAACCACTTCTTCACCTCAGGCAAAGATCAATAGGTTATCTTTGTATCAGTACATTTCTTTTCCAGAGTGTCTAATAGGTTCCAATGATCTGGCTGACCATCCCTTTGCCAATACTGCAGTGTCCTCATTTGCTATAGCTTTAAAATGAGATAGGGTAATTCATTCAACTTTGTTCCATTATTTTCAAAATGTTTATTCTAATTTGTCCTTTATATTTTAGAATTTGCCTATAAACACAAAAGAAAAAAATGCTGCTGGGATTTTGATGAATAATGAATTACATATATAAATGACATTGGGATGGAATGACAGCATCACTACAATGAATGTTCCAATCCACTAATACCTCATGACTCCATTTAGATCTTCTTTAATTTCTACCATCAGCTCCTTATAGTCTTCAGTATATCCTATGTATGTTTTGTTAAGATTTACATCTAAGTAATTTTGAAGATATTATAAACCATATTGTTTTATTAATCCAGTTTCTAACTAGTTATTGATTATATTCAAAAATAAAAATTTTGTATATTCACTCTGTACTTTGTGAAACTGCTAAGCTCACTTACTAATTATGGGGATATTCTTGTAGATTCCACAGGATTTACTATGTAGACCATATTGTCGTCTGAAAATAAAGATCCCTTTTATTTCTTTCTCTTGACTTACTACATTGGTTAAATATGTTTTTCAGGCATGTGCTACATGAGACATTTTGGTTAACACAGACCCCATACGCAATTGTGATTCCATAAGACAGCATGGCCTAGTGACACTGCATCCTTGTTTGTATAAACACTTTATTTGTAACATCTGCCCAATAATAACAACAAAATCACCTAACAATGCACTTCTCAGGACATGTCCCCATGATTAAGCAATACATAAATGTGTTAAAAGTGGTAAGAGTAGACATCTTTGCCTTGTTCCTAAATTTAAGAGAAAAGCATTTAATCTTTCCTCATTAAGTACAACGACAATTGTAGGGTTTTTGAAGATGTCCTTTAACAAGGTTGAGAAAGTTCTCTTCTATTGGTAGTTTGCCTAAAGTCAAGACCAGATGTTATTTTGACAATTAACTGTTGACAGAATGCTTTTTCCACTGTTAATGTGGTGGATTATAGGAACTGATTTTTAAGTACTGAACCAATCTTTCATTCCCAGGAAAAATATATGGAAATAGTGTTTCTTATGGTTCATTTTGTTTTCATATGTTCTTGGTTTCAATGCGCAAACATTAGGTTTAATGTCTACATTAATGAGGAAAATTGGTAGTCCCCAGCCCCAATCTTTCTCTCATTCAGGTATCAGATAAATATTGGCTCTGTAAACCAGGTTGAGAATATTTTTCCCTTTTCAATTTTCTGGAAGAGACTGTAAAATGGGCAATATTTTTCATTAACTGTTTCATAATATTAAATAGTGAAACCAGGTAAATAAGGAGAGTTTTTTTCTGCAGTCTCATTTCTTTAATGGTTATATGGCTATTTATCTATTTCATCCTTTGTAAATTTTAATAGAATGGGTGTTTGAAGAATTGGTAACTTCACATTAAGTCAAATGTACTTAGAGTTGCTCAAAATTTTTTCTTATTTTCAATGTATGAAGGGTCTACAGAAATATCCTTCAATCTTGTAATCTGTGTTTCACTCTGCTTTTGTCAGTCTCGCTAAGGTTTATTAATTTTACTAAACTTTTCGAATAAACAGAATTGTAACATTTTGTTTTATTCATTAAGACTAAAACAGATATCCTTAAATGTTTATGCTGTTTTAAATTAGACAGTTGTGATACAATCAAGTATACTAACACTTACATAAACAATTTCAGGAGAGAAAAATGAGAAAGAAACAATAGCCCAAAACTTCCCAACTTTGAAAAAAAGACATGAATCCACACATTGAAAAAGCTCAAAAAATTACACTGATAAAGAAAATCACACCAAGATGTTATTCAAATTGTCAAAGACAAAGTGAAAACACTGAAAGGGAGAAGGGACGTGTCATATGCAAGGGATCCACAGTAACAATAACAGCTAAGTTGTCATCAAGAAAAGTCCAGAAGGCAGTGGGATGGCATTTTTTTAAATTATAGAAAGAAAAAAGTCACCCAATGTCAAAAGAATGAAGTTAGATCATTTTATACCATATACAAAAACACAAAATGAATATAAAAACTAAAATACAAAACTCTTAAGAAGAAAACAGGGTAAATCTTCATGACCTTAGATTTCATAAGGAATTCTCAGACATGAAATCAGGAGCATAAGCAATCAAAGAAATAATAAAGTGGACTTTAAAAAAATTAAAATACTTTTGTGTACTTTCCTGACATTAAAAAAAAGCCTACAGATGGCAGAAAATATATGCAAATCATATTATTTGGTGAGTTTAATATCTATAAAATATAAATAACTCTCAACTCAACAACAAAAATATGAACAATACTATTTAAAAACAAACTGCTTGAACAGGCATTTCTCTGAAGAAGATAAACAAATGACCAAAAAGCATATGAAAATAATGCCTGACACCATTATTAAACTGGGAAATAAAATTCATGACCACAATAAAATACCAGTTAGCACCTCAGTAAGATGGCTAATTAAAATGGTGAGGAAGAGCGCTGTCCAGGATACGGGGAAATGTGAACATTTATTCACTGTTGGTAGAAATGTAAAATGATTCAGCGCTTATGGAAAACAATTTGGCAACTACTTAAAAAGTTGAACATAGAATTACAATATGTCTTAGCAAATCTTATTCCTACATGTATATCCCCTGCTCCGATTTAAAACAAGATACTCAAACAAATTAATGTACATGCATGTCCCTAGCAACACTAGTCACAATGGCTAAAAGGTAGAAACAACCCATAGAGCCACAAAAAGTTTATAAATGTACACATAATGGAATATTATTCAGCTTTAGAAAGAAATGCTGACACAAGCTACAATATGGATAAATTTTAAAAACTTTATACTAAGTAAAGTAAGTCAGATACAACAATAGAGCACACACTGCATTATTCCATTTTTACAAAATATTCAAAATATGTAAATCCACAGAGGCAGAAAGCAGACTGGTGGCTTCCAAAAGCTTGGGGATGTAGGCAGGGGTTGTACTGGAGGAAGCAACTACTTAATGAGGATGAGGTTTACTTTGTAGTGATGGAAATGTTATGGAACTAGATAGAGATTATAGTTATATTGGGAATGTATGAAATGCCAATATAATGTTTACTTTCATATGGCTGACTTGGTTGACTTTTCTGTTAGACAAATTACATCCAAATATAACTTTTGAAAGTTAAACTTTTGAAAATTAAAAATTATTGCTCAAATACCTTACAAAATAACTAGAACATTTATAGTTAGTTAAATATCCCAATTCTATACATCTACTCCCTAAATACAAAAACACATGGCTATTCACTAAGTTATTCATAATTGCAAAGCATACTATATGCGTCTAGAATCTTAGGGGAGGTAAATATATTTGTAATGCTTACTCAGTTTAAAAATGGAATAATAAATTTTTAAAATTTAAACAAAAATTGTATATTTATATCTTCCCCTACTAAGCCTATGTAATTGTGCTAGTTTAATGAAACATGAACATTTGGGTGTTGGGGTTGTTTCCAGTTTTCTATTAGTACAACAAATGCTCCAATGAATCCCTTACACTCAAAAGTAAAGTTACATGCATAAACCTGTGAATCAAGTTGATGACATAATCATTCAGAATTTGAAGGAGGGGGTAAAAGAAAAAAATCCTCAGGCTGTTTTTAGTAATTGTATTATTGGTGAAGGTATTATAATTCTGCAATTTCATGGAATACTAATTTCATCAACCTTCACATTCCAAACAGCAGTCTGTATTAGCACTTCACCAACCGATTTTTGTTTTATAATACTGGGTTGGAGATTGTTTCCCAAACAGATGTAAGATCCTTCCCACAACATTTTTAGGTAAAGGAAACCAATCGCTTCACATGAAGCCTGCTTAAACATTTTAATTTTCATCCCAACTTTCATTTTAATCCCTTCATCCCATCACTGTCTGCATTTCTGCCATTACTGTTTTGCATGGGGAGGGTTCTGGGGATTGAACCCAGGGATGCTTAATCACTGAGCTACATTCCCAGCCCTTTTATAATTGAGACAGGGTCTCCCTAAATTGCTGAGGGCCTTGCTAAATTGCTGAGGCCGGCTTTAAGCTTGTGATCTACCTGCCTCAGCTTCCCAAGTATCTGAGATTATAGCATGTGCCACCATGCCTGGCTCTACTATTTGTTCAGTCTAGTAGTTGCCCTAGTTAAACCATCACCAAAAGATTTGATACCAAAGTATATGGAACTGCTCTGTCATGGAGTCTCAGAAATGGCTCTTCTATATCCCATGACCATATTATCCCTGTACTAAAGCTTTAGAGTAGGAAGGGTAAAAGTCACAGACTCAGGCCATTCTGCCAATCTTCATTTTTGATTAATTTGCTGGATTACTGTTTAAGTCTTTATATTTGGCTGTAATCTGTATAACAGAAAAGTCAACCATATGAAAAGTAAATTAATCCAGATCACATTTCTCATTTTCACCTTTTCCTTCAAGCTTTTATAATTCCTCCAAACAGCACTGACTTATTTAGGACAGTTTATGTTTAAGGAGCAGCATGGATTCTCACTTGTAGATCCAACTTCACTGCATTAAGACCTTTGTTTCAACCCTTCAGTGTCTGATATATCCATCCCATTTCTCAAACATCAGTTCCTGATGAGTCCCTTGGTTCTCCCACTTCTGTCTCCCCCAGCCCCTCCCAACCACCATTTTTATCAATAACTAGAATTTCTTTTTAGCATAATTATGATCCATAAGGGAAGCTGAGAAAGAAAATCTAGTAAGGTTTCTCAGATGGCTACTTGATTTTACAGAGTATGATTACAGGGGGCACCCCAAATCACAACATTTACCAAGACCTGGTCACCAAATTAACCTAAACTAGCAGAATCCCCACCCCAACCCCAAAGACATTCCTATCACTACAGAATTCCTAAGATGTATAGGTTCCTACACAGGAACTGGGAGGCGAAATATGTCAACTGCATTCTTTATTACACAACAGAATATGTTCCTTAAGATAAAACAAGACAATAATGAAAACAGCATATTATTGGCAAAAGAAAAGATACCCAGATCACTGGAAGAGAAAACAGAGCTAAGAAACAGACCCACATGAATATACTCCAGTGATTTTGACAAACGAACACAAGACAATTCACTATAGAAAGGTTAGTCTTTTCAACAAATACACTTGGAACTCAGAAAAAAACGTGCAAAAAAGTTACCCCAAACACAGAACCCAGGCATTACACAAAAATTAACTCAGTGTGTGTCACCAACCAAAATGTAAAATGCAATACTATAAAACTTCTTAAATAGGAGAAAAGCTATGTTACCTTTGTGAATAAGATAGGATAGGTAATGGGCCCCATTTAGGACTTTTTAAATGTAAAGGCCACTCCATGAAGTTAACCTGTAGAAACATTCCAAATATTTCAGTCAATTACTTTGTCTTGGAGAGGCAAGGAAAAGTGAGAAGACACAGAACTGAGTGACGCCTACAGACTCCAGGGCTAACAAATAGCCGCAATACTTTTCTAATACCTGTTTAGCACAGATTTTGACCAATAGTCTTGGCATTTTTTCCAAGACCTGATTAATGCAGATACTGATCAATACCTGTAGACTAGCACAATTAAGTGTCAATGCCTATTGGATCCTGTCTCACCCTGCAAGAGCTGTTTCTTTTCTTCTCACTTATATAAATCCAACACTTTATAAATCAAAAACTGTTGTAAAATGAAAACTTACTTAAGGAAAAAAAATCCTTACTGGGTTATCAAGAAATTATTATCCATTTTTTACAAGTATGATAATGAAATTTTGGTTGTGTATTAAGAGTTATTAATAGTAAGATATTAAAAATATTTACATCTAAATTTATAAGTACACATATATAAATATTTTATACTGCATAGAAGATGATAAGAACATTTACAAATTACTCAAATTACTTGCAGTTGGGGAAAGGACTGGAGGAACATGATGTAAATTTTATAAGACCATGATTTGATCACTATTGAAGCTAGGAAACAGGTACAACACAGCCCATGACTCTCCTCTATAGGTTAAAAAAAAAAAAACAGAAAACAAAAAAACTCTAGGTGTAGAAACTCTCAAATAAAAAAAAAAACAAAAAAAAAAAAAAATTTTCTGAAGGTTTTTAAAAAGTAAAAAAAAGGGGTCCAGGGGAAGAGGAGACTCAATGGAGAAATAATATGTAATAATCAACTACCAGAAGCTTTAGAAAAGGGGCATAAAAAAAGAGAGGAGAGCGTGGCCCACGCCTATAATTCCAGCGGCTTGGGAGGCTGAGGCAGGAGGATCACAAGTTTAAAGCCAGCCTCAACAACTTAGCGAGGCCCTAAGCAATTCAGTGAGACCCTGTCCCTAAATAAAATACAAAAGAGGGCTGGGGATGTGGCTCAGTGGTGTAGTGCTCCTGGGTTCAATCCCCAGTACCAAAAAAAACAAAAAAACAAAAAACAAAAATGGAGGAGATAAATGTGAACTATTCCAGATTTGAAAACGATAATACAACAAATTCCCTACTTAAGAAAAGTTAGAAAACACTATTATCTTACTTAACAATCATTACTTGGTAGGTACTCAAAACATATTTAATGAATACAAATAAATAAATACAGACTAACACTTCCCAATAACTTCTAATCCAATATCTAACTTGTCTCATGCTACTACTGTAACACCCAAAAATTTCTACCCTAAGAGACTGCGTTTATAGTACTGCTTTAAAACTGTTCCTGGAAAATAGGTTGAGGCAATTGATCTAATCCTAAAAAAAAACTCTAAAGGTCAGATGTGGTTAGAATGAATAATTTTAAAGAAGCTTACAAAATGCCACAATCCAGGTATGATACATAAGAAATTTCCTTTAAAGAACTCATTCCCAGACCAGCAAACAGAACAAAAGGGCTCTCTCAATGTGTCTACACAAATTTTTTACAAAGATTACTCAAAGAGACAAAATATTCATTTTAAAAAAAGACTGTCATTACTGTATTCCCTGTAAATTATTAACTACAAAGGGAAGACTTCAGCTATAACTCAATTCTTCGTAATTTTTTCTGCTCTAAAGAAGTGCTCTTACAATAGGAACAAAAACGGCATGATATTGGCACAAAAATAGGTAGACCAATGGTACAGAATAGAAGACACAGAGACAAACGCACAGAAGTACAGTTATCTCATACTGGACAAAGGTGCCAAAAACATACAATGGAGAAAAGACAGCCTCTTTAACAAATGGTGCTGGCAAAACTGGAAATACAAATGCAGTAAAATGAAATTAAACCCCTTCTCTCACCCTGCACAAAACTCGACTCAAAATGAATTAAGGATCTAAGAATTAGACCCTTCACCAAATAGAAGAAAGAGTAGGCCTGAATCTTCATCATGTTGGCTTAAGACCAGACTTCCTGAACAAGACTCTCAAAGTACAAGAAATCAAAGCAAGAATCAATAAATGGGATGGATTCAAACTAAAAAGCTTTTCCTCAGCAAAGGATACAATCAATAAAGTGAAAAGAGAGCCTACAGAGTGGGACAAAATCTTTTCCACATGCACTTCAGATATAGCACTAATCTCCAAAATTTACAAAGAACTTCAAAAACTTTACACCAAGAATACAAAGAACCCAACAACTAAATGGGCTAAGGAACTGAGCAGACACTTCACAGAAGAAGAAACACAATCAACAAACATGAAAAAGTGCTCATTATCTCTAGTAATTAGAGAAGTGCAAATCAAAACTACCCTAAAATTTCATCTAACTCCAATTAGAATGGCTATTATCAAGAACACAAGCAATAATATGTGTTGGTGTGAATGTGGGGGAAAGGCACACTCACATATTGCTGGTGGAGTTGCAAATTGGTGCAGCCACTCTGGAAAGCAGTATGGAGATTCTTCAGAAAACAATTTGACCAGCTATCCCACTCTTTAGTTTATACCCAAAGGACTTAAAATCAGCACACTACAGTAAAGCAGCCATATCAATGTTTATAGCGCTCAATTCACAATAGCTCAATTGTGGAACCAACCTAGATGCCCTGCAATAAATGAATGGATAAAGAAACTGTAGTATATACACACAATGGAATACTATTCAGCCATAAAGAAGAATAAAATTATGGCATTTGCTGGTAAATGGATTGAGTTGGAGAATATTATCCTAAGTGAAATAAACCAATCCCACAAAAAACAATGTTTTCTCTGATAAGCAGATGATGATATGTACAGGGGGCAGCTGGGGTGGTGGTGAGGGGGAATAATGGAGGCACTTGGCATTGTATAGAGGGAAATGGGGGGAGGGGGTGGGGGAAGGAAAACCAGTGGAATGAGACACACATCATTACCCTATGTACATATATGATTACACAAATGGTGTGAATCTACATTGTGTACAACCATAGAAACAAAAAGTCGTACCCCATTTGTGTACACTGAATCAAAATGCAGTCTGTAAAAATAAAAAAAATTTAAAAACAAAGAAATGCTCCTAGATGCTCTTCCATTCTTTCCAAGAACAAATCTACCTGAATACCCAAGAAAATTAAAAGCTGCATACAAATTTTAGGAAAATTTGAGCCCTCAAGGGAAGAAATTAATAGAAAAGAGTGGAAATCTGAATCCAAAGTGCTTCTTTCAAAAGACAGGAAGAAATAATATTTCATTTTGAAACCTATATGATAAAATAACAATTTCCAACAAAATATTTGTAGAATTCTATGATAAAAACATTAAGAGTTTCAGAGAAATGAAATAATTTTCCTGATAAACAAAATAATCCCTGGAATCGGTGAATATATTCACTTGCATGCAAAGGGGAAATTAAGGTTGCAGATACAATTATGGTTCCCTGTCAGTTCCCTTTAAAATAGGAATATTATCCTGGTTCATCTGGGCAGGTCTAATGTATTAATCATTCCTTACAAAGAGGGAGAAGAATGTCAAAGAGATGCTGTGCTCTATCTCTGAAGCTGAAGGAAGGAGGCCAAGAGCCAAAGTAAATGGATTTTCCCCAAGAGCCTCCAGGACTGCGCACAGTTCTGCTGACCTCTTGATTTAGCCCATTAAGACCTGTGTTTGACTACTACAGGACAACAAGAAAACAAATTTGTGCTGTTTTAAATCAGCATATTTGTGGTAATTAGTTACAGTAGCAATAGAAAACTAATATATCCTGTTTCTTCAAATTCTATAATAATAAGGCTTATTTCTGTTTCTCCTGCTTTAGTACTATTCTTACTGCTTACACTTCTTATAGTTTAAAAATTAGTTTCCTTCTTTCTTTGGTGCTTCCCAGTAGGTAGGAAGAAACAACAGGCCAACTTGTAAGCACCAATAACACCTGAAAAGAAAAGAGAAGAGTTGGGATGTGACTGATGGGACTTCTAATGGCTACCAGTCATTATACTGTGGACTGAGCAACAAGCCCAATCAAATTGTTTGACTGAACTTTACTCAAGTCTTTTTAAAAGACTTTACTGGGGAGTGTGATAAGCCTCAAAAGTCTTAGGCCAGTCTCAGCAACTTAGCAAGACCTTCTCTCAAAAATAAAAAGGGTGTGGCTGGGGATGTACCTCAGTGGTAGAGTGCTTGTCTGGCACTCCTGAGGTTCTGAGTTCGATCTTTAGCCCCACATGTAAATAAATAAAATAAAGATCCAAAAATAAAGGGCTAGTGTTGTAGCACAGTGGTAGAGCTCTTGCTTGGCATGTGCGAGGCCCTGGGTTCAATTCTCAGCATCACATATAAATAAATAAATAAAATAAAAGTCCACTGACAACTAAAAAAAAAAATCTAAAAATAAAATAAAAAGGGTCTATGATGCAGCTGAGAGGGGAAATGCTCCTGCGTTCAATTCTTAGTACTAAGAAAATGTATGTATTTTTTTCCTTTACTGAAGGATTTACAAATTACAAATGAATGATTTTAGCCACAGTGATTGACTATAATGATGAGAGACTTAATGTTAACATGTGTGAGAGACAGAAAATCTGGTGGTCATTTTTCAGAATACTGTAGTTAGCCTTACATGTAAAATTATAGGGAATGTAATAAAAGCTGCCAGAGGGGAAATACAGCAGAGTGGAAAATGACAAGCAGTTAACTCACACAATAGCACCACAGCTGTGGATGTGGCAGATTCAAAGTCCACACACCTAAACAGACCCTTGACAAGCAGGAGGTAAGGGAAGGGGTAAGTCTGACCAACAGAGATAGAAATACCTATTAATAAATAGTAACTTAAGTAAAGAAGAACTGCATATGTGCCAAAATGCACTTATCCCAAGGCCTCAAGAGAACAAAGGGCAATAGAGACAACTAAGGGTGCATTTCTTTCATCCAATAAGAGACAGTAAAACCTAGGTGATGTTTGGGAAGATGGTATACCTCACAGTACTCAGTCAATGAGGAACCAGAGGAGGGACCTTGTGCAATAGGGGATTAAATACAGACCACAACCACTGGTGGTCTGTGCCTGACCACCAGACACCTGATCTTATAAGACCATCATTCAAATATCACTTCTGCTGTACCTCATGTATCCAAGCCAATTCTTTGGGTTTGGGCAGGTGAGTCTATTTCTCACACAAGTAGTTTTTTGTTTTTCTTTAAATATGTTTAATAAATGGAAATGCCAAGAGTATTAGTGGTATAGCATGATCCTTTTGCTGGATAATAGAAAATGGATGTATTTAGTGGCCCTGATTCCTAAAGCAGCCAGAATTTCCTTATTTTTGATTCAATTATATGTCCTTAAACTAATCACTTACATGAATCAGTGAGTGCCCATTTAAACTGAACAAAGTCTCAACAGATTTATTGCTTATCTTATCAAATAGAGTTTCAGAAATATATTTTTTAAATGTACTTTTGTTCTGTTACACTGCAGAATTTTCCATCTTTCAGGGACACTGTACATTTCAGAGGCAAAGGAGTAGCAATAAAAATATCATGGGGCAAAATTTATGCATAGATTATAGCAATCCCAGAAATATAATAATTACAGCACCTAAATTTTTTTAGTAAATTCTGGATAAGAGTTGAAGGTGACTGGCATGTTCTGAGAAACAGAATATTAGGAGTAATAACCATGATACTGTAATACTGACTCACACTTTGATATGTGTAAGTTTCTCAACAATTGAATAGTAGTAGAAAGTATGACACAAGTTAAAATGACAAAAGAGTTTCTTTTTCTAAATTACAGAACTAAATATGTATTAGGATAGTTATTGCAGCAGTTTTTAATTTCAAAATACTGGAAATAATCCTGATGCTCATTGTTAGAAAAATAACTGAATAAACAATGTATATCAACAGAATAAGGTAATACACAGCTGTGCAAGAAGATTAAGATCTCTATGAAAGGATTAAACTAATTATATACTCAAAATGAATCATGTTGTGAAGGGAACTTAAAATAAAAACAGGAAAAATGAAACTAAATTATCACAAATGAATAGCAACCACACTTAAGGGGATGAAAACTAAAAGAATATGAATAAATTTGGAAAATAGTACTTCAGCTGTATACTGTAAGGTTAATTTTTAAAAAGAATGATAGCCAGGCACTGTTACACACCTATAATTCTAGAGACTTGGGAGGCTGAGGCAGGAGGATCACTAGTTCAAGGCCAGACTCAGCAACTTAGTGATTCCCTAAGCAACTTAGAGAGACCCTGTCTCAAAGGTTGGGGACAGGGGAAAATGGGGATGTGGCTCAGTGGTTAACCACCATGGGTTTAATCCCCAGTACCAAATAAAAAAAAGAATGATAAACAAATCATATTAATAACTTTATTTTTCATGTGGTATTAAACTAACAAACTGAAACTAAAACTGTGTAAATATGTACTATAATCCTAATATACATGCATATATATAATACATATCATTATATATTATAATTCTAATGTGCATACACACAAAGTAAAATATTATGGCTGATAATCAGGTTTCTCAGTTTCTGAGAAAAGGGTTATAAATAAGGAGAGAGAAAAGGCTAGCACACACACTCTGGTGTTGGACAATATTATTCTTTGGTGTATATATACACACGGATACAGGAACAAATACAGAAAATTTCTAGCTCTGTCTGCCATAATATCTAAAAGTAATTATATCTCAGAGTACACCTGTCCTCTAAATTTTGGTTTCTACATCTCATTCACTAACAAAATTCTTCCTTGAAGAAATAATGCTTCAAGAGCTGAGGCAGTGACAACACAAGATGAGTCTGGAATATCTTGTGCCTGAAACTAAGTAAGTGTTCAGAAAGCAACTGATCATGTGATAAAGACACAGGAGCCAATCCGAACACACTCCTAACAAATTTGGAACAATCTCAGCAATAAAATAAATAGTAATGATTGTGATAAACATACAAACTAATATCAATAACCCCACATACTGATATAACCCATTTTTGATGGATGGAGGGATGGATGGATGGATGGAAGGAAGGAAGAAATGAAGGAAGGAGAGGGAGGGACAACTCTTCTTTAATAAAGAATCAATAAATACTAAAATGGACACAACTGTAAAAAAAAACAATTTATAGACTCAAAACATCTGCTCTCAAGATACTAATTAAGGGAAAAATAACTACATTAAAGAAATCTAGTAGACACCACCCTAATAGAGTGAACAAAATGAACATCAATGGTGTAACAAACTAAAATCATGTACTTCCTGACAGGATGCACTTGAAAAATATCATCTCTGTTGCATTCTAGACAAAAAAAATGTATAATCACAATGCACATTCACACAAACCATTGAAGGTCATTCTACAAAACAGTGGGTCTGTACTCTTTGAAAGTATCAAGATTATGAAAGAACAAGCAAGAAAGAGAATTGTTAGACTAGAGGAGTAAGGGGACAGGACAACCAAACACAAGTGGGTCTTGGATTAGATTCTGAATCAGATTTCAAAAAGACAATAGAGGGAAACTGGAAAAATTTAAGTGAAGTTTGTATAGTAATACTATATTAAACTCAATTTCCTGGTTATGTAACATACTAACATTAGCAGACGAACAAGTGAAAGGTTCTCTGGAATTTTTGAAATTTCTCTGTAAGTCTAAAATTAGTTCAAAATAAAAAGCTATACAAAACAAAAACTCATGGCATACCACATATTCAATCTTCTGGGCAAAAAAATAGTTCTTACTTATCATCTTCAGGTTAGCAAAAAAGTTTATTAAGCACTAATAAAGAAGAGCTCAAAAATAAATAGGTGCTACTCAAATGATTTAATTATTAATTGAACTAATTCCTAACTTTAGGAAATTAAAAATTTTCAAGAGGCAATTTATTTTTAAAACAAATATCCTCATTTCTTCCAAGGCAAGAGACATCAAGTCAAACCCCAGAACAAATAAGGAAAAAAATAAATAAAACTTCACAGTTGGGAAGTTTCCACTAACCTGCTGTAACATCTCATGAGGAAAAAACACTGTAAGTTATAACATATGAGACACTAATTAAAGAGCTAGGGCTGAAATTTGGGTTTCCTGATGGTTTGTCTAATGCTCTCATGCTGTTTCCTAGCTCATCATATATTAAAAGATACAAAGAGCTTCCACAGACCAATTTTCCATCTCTGCCTTCATGCAACTCAACTTAAACTACCAAGGTGGCAGTTTCTGCAAACTATCACTAAAAATTGAAGAGGCTGAAGGCAATACATCCTGATTTTTTAATCAATACAAGACAATAAACAAAAGAGCCTGAGTTGAAAACGTTTTAATTATTCATTCAGGCTACAACAGCAACCTCGCTAACTCCTAAAATTCAACCAAATAGTTAAAAACATTTAGCTTCTCAGTTTAAGTATCCTCATTAACAAGTTTATACTATCTTAAGCCAACTCACAGAATTCAAATTATTTCCACAAATATTACTAATTACACATTTACTCTATTCCAGGTACATGCTCCATGATGGTAATAAACAAATTACTCTTTTTGTTCAAATTGCTTTTAAGTTCACTAACTTTTTTCTCTGAAACAGGCTAGCCAATACCACCCTAATCAACTTCATATTCATGAAAGAAAAAAATACTCTGCCTATGGTCTCACAAGTATACTGGAAATGGGTGTGAAGATTTGAAACAGTAATATTAATATTTAATACTGTAGCAGTCTTATATTATTTTAAAAATCTGATTTGTATCATTTGTCCTTTCAGTTTGAGATACAAGATTTGCCTTCCTTTCTACCCAAATTTCCCTAGCTTTCTCTCCAACTACTAACTCTATGATGCTGATATTCCTCCCACACATCATGCTACTCTGTCTGCTGTTCCCTATGGCTAAATGTTTTCCCCCTCATTTCTTTGGCTATGAAGTCATTTTGTATTCATTCTTCAAAATCCAATTCAAATGTCACTTTCTCTTTGAAATCTTCTGAGCTCTCACTCTCTCTCCCTCCCTTTCTTACTCTCTCTCTTACACACACCACAGTTACACCTTCCTTCTGTGTTATTTCAAGACTGCATGCTTTCTAATCATAATGTATTGGTAACAAATCCACCCTATGATCATTTGTTTATGCCTGCTTATCATACTAGACTTTGAGCTCCTTAAGGATAAAGACAGCTTTTTCTGTGTCCTTAGAAACAGTACAACTGGAACACAGTAAAAGCTTTAAAAGTAATTACTTAATTAAACTGCATATTGAAAAATAATCTATAAAACACATTAATATTAAATGAAAAATACATAATTAGTTTTAAAGGGTCATGACAACTATATTTGATAAATTTTAAATTTTTTAAACATAAAATTATATAACAGAACAAGGTGAACCTACACTGATAATCACATATATATTGACAATTCACTAATCTGTTAAAAAAAAAAAAAAGTGTGTTGAGAAAGACTTGGTTTCCCCATCTCATTGGATCCCTTTATCTCCAACAACTGAGTTTGAGTAGATCCCTTCTATTCTGTCAAGTTCTGTGATTCTGTGTTAAGGCATAGCTGGAAGGACTGATACCAGTATGAGATTTTCATTTACCTATATTAGGACCGTCTCAACTTTCTGTAAGCCGTCCGTCCCTCCACTAACCCATACACACTAACATTACATTTTTAGTTACTTGCAGCTATTATGACATGTGATATCTTAGGAACTTACTATGTAAAGAGGTTATGTCACAATATGTATGAATATATTGGAGTATTAAACACTACCTTTAGTTTAAGTGTTTCTAGTTATATTGAACTAAATGTATTTATCAGGTCTCAAAGGCACAGAAACCTAAATAGGTGCAAGGAGAGAGATAAGAATGCACCAACTATTTTCAAGACACGCTGTAGGAGCTAGAAATTTAAAATGACTGATTAACTGTGAGAATAGTGGAGAAAAGAAAGCCAAACTCAAGATGGGAAATGGGAAACAGAATGGGAAACCCAACTGAACAGTAACACATCAAATTGGCAATTTAAGAAAATTTAGCAGAATGAATAGCAGAAATACTGATTTAACTTCTAAAAGCGAGGAGCTGAGTCTTCCCCCCAGCAGTCAATAAAAAGCATAGAATTTGGTAAATTGTACCCTCCTCTAACCATTGCAAAATTGCCCTCTCCTTTATATGTCACAACAGCATGAAGGCATCCATGGACCACACATCCAATTTAAAGAGTATGGGTTTTATTCCAATAAAAACATTATTTACAAAAACAGATGGGTAGTTTGCAGGCAGTAACTTGCTGGCGCCTGTTAATACATCCTGAAGAAATAGGAAAGAGAAACTAAACAAATGTCCTGTAGTCTCAGTTACTCAGAACTGAAGTGGGAAGATCACTGGGGCCCACAAGCTTGAGACCAGACTGGGCAACATAGCAAGCAAGACTGTTTCAAAACAAAAATCAAAAACAAAACACCTCTCCTTTCATTTTAAGCATATAAAGAAGTCTTCCATGAAACACTGATAATAAACACTTCTCAAACTTTGAACTCTTTTGGTGTATATTGTTAGAAATACACAGGGATCCTAACTTTAATGATCAGAATTAAGTATGCCTTCTTTTTAAAACTGGATCACAAGTTTCTGTGGAGGTAGCAAAAATTTCATATGCACATTCCTTAGTAACTAGAATTGAATTTTTAAAATTGTTACATAAAAATCAGACATGTGAATATACAGTAGGAATTTTAAAACTCACATTGAAAATATGAATGAAGCAAAAAGAAGAAATAGAGAAAGTCCTTCAAGTGTCATCTTTTCACCTTTCATTCTCAGAATGCACTATAGCTTGATACAGAGGTAACAAAAGAAAAGCATATAATCTGAATGTTTTTATTTTCACAAGTACTCTCCAAACAAGACTGCAAATGCACTATTTTCCAAAGTACACTTAACATACAGAAAATATGGAACAACAATAAACAAAAAATCTTTAGCTAAAAGTGGAAACCCAGTATAAATCTATGGTGGCACACAGTACAATACAAACTGCACTGGGAGCCAACTGCTCCGAGTTTTAATTCATTTGCATCTCTAGAATAACAGTGTGACTTTATTCACCTAAGCCTCAGTATCTTTATCTATGAAATGAATGACTAAGACTAAATCATTTATGTAACTTTGATTCTATGACATCAATTTTTTCTGCACACAGAAGATATCATAGCTTTGCCAAACAGTAAGGGGCCAAGGGGGTGGCAGGAGAGAAGGAAGCAGTATGCATATTCCATTGTGATAACTAATATACCTAAAATGAAAATGCAGAATATATAAATTGATAGTGTATATAGGTACAATGTCCAGTAAAAGAAAAGCTCAGAGATATAAAGTTATCTTACCTCCCCTAGTGCAGTCATACCTGGAAAGCTGAGCAGTTATTAATCTTGTGTGTGTGCGTTCTTCAGGGGCTCAAGCATGGACCCTTGTGCATAATATCTACCATTGATATATTCCCAGGACAGGGAAATTATGATACAAATCAACAAAAACATAATGCAAATGCAGGATAATTAAAATAGCCAAAGGAGTAAAACTAATCCTCAGGAACAGGACAATAATATAAAAATATGCTTTATCTTTCAGTGAGAAGGAATCTAGATATATAACTATTTGAAGTAGCTACTGATACAAGGCAATCAATAATACCAAATAGATGCATTTATTATTATCAGTAAAGAGATTATTCAATTACACTTTGCAATCTACAGAGTGCTAATCTAATGTTATATTTCAGAGTACTAACCACTCTTCTCAAGTCAGGGTCGTAAACCATTTTTCCTACGAAGTAAAGTTAAAAACATTACATAATTGTGTTCACTCTATCATATATTCAAAGGGGTGGTATAAAATCTGAAGAGAATAATGTCTTTCTCATCATCCTGTTAGCTCAAATGCCTTTCTTAGAAAGTAGTCATTTTTAAATCCTATGTTAATTTACAGAAAACATAAACACACACATATTCACTGCTACAAGTTATTTCCAGACATCAAGAGTAAAACATTAAAACATTTCCAAATAATAAAACCTATGATGACCCATAGCACTAACAGTCATTAGGAAAAGTCACTTAAATAATAACTATGTTACCAGTTTAGATTAACTTAAATTGAAAACTGACTACACAGTGCTTACAAATTACTGTTTTACATTTAAATCAGGTTTATAACTTTTTACATCTAAATTTGTTGACCTAAAGAATAATTATTTTAATTAAGAACTATTATTTTTAATGTTTTTTAGATGTTGATAGATCTTTATTTTATTCATTTATTTATATGTGTTGCTGAGAATTGAACCCAATGCCTCACACATGCTAGGCAAGTGACCTACCACTGAGCCACAACCCCAGCCCAAGAACTATTACTTTTTAAAAATTGTTTTTGAAAAGTACATCTCCCACTGTGTTTAGCAAATAATGGCCCCACTGATGATGTTCACATCTTAATTTCTAGAACCTATGAATATGTTAGATTACATAGCAAAGGAGAATTAAGGCTACAGTTGAATTAAGGTTGTTCATCAGCTGCCCTTAAAATGTGGACAGTATACTGAAATATCTGGGCAGGCCCAATATATTCACAAAGGTCCTCAGGTGGGAGAGGGAGATAAAAGAAACATCACAATGATGTGATGTTAGGTTGAACCTGTCACTACTGGCTTAGAAGGGAGCCAGAAGCTAAGAAAAGCAGGCAGAGCCTAGACACTAGAAAGGGCAAGGATATGGATTCTCTCCTAGTCTTCAAATGAAATGCAGCCTTGCCTACTTTAATTTTAGCCCAGTGAAAACCATTTTGGATTACTGAGATTCAAAAATTAAGATAATACATTTGTGTTTTTTCAAACTATGTGTTGCACAAAAACAAGAGGAAACTAATACATCAACAGATGTATAAATGCATTTAAGTCTGACTCAATAAAAACAACTCTGAATCCCTCATCCTTAATGATATTTGTTTTATTAAAGGCAAGTAAGTCCCTTAATCTCTACAAACTCACAACATAGTATCATATGTACTACATTTTTTTTTCAAATTAAAAAAATGGTATGTTTCCTCTTTGAAACAATTTAAAAATGGATACCTCTCAAATCTTTTAAGATCAAGCTCATTCCAGGATTCTTACAAATCCTTCCAGCAAGAGATTGTGCACTTTCCTGACTGATTATAATGAAATACATTTACATACAACGAGCATTAAGATAATAAAAAAATCAGAGAAGCTTACGTGAAAATTTTTGATTGAACCTGTTTGAAGAAATGAACCTTTTAGTTCTCTGCATACTTCTAAACCCAAGCTTCAACATTAATCATATAAAACCATCCAGGATTTGTAACTTACTACCCATAGAAGCAATTTTCATGATTTATGCCATTCATTTGCATAATAAAGATATGTTAATGTCTTAGAATAATAGTAGTATATCTTTTATTAAGATTATGGTTTCCCCCATTAATATGCATGATTTTTATGTTTTTCTGTATCAGTTAATACATTTTTTAGAAGTTAAAGCATTTAAGAACATCTTCATAAGTACTATTTCAGATTTGCAGGTCGGGAAAGAGGAGCCAAAGACCTGGTAAGGAAGGCATACCCAAAGAGGAACAGCCAAACATGGGAAGTGAACCCATGTAACATGAAAGGGAGTCCCCATCACTATTTCTAACCTAGCATATGAGTCTTGAGAGCATCAGAGACAGTGAAGATCCAAGCACAAGGGTGGACAGAGAGGACTGGAGGCCAGGGGCTGGATTGCTATTGTGTATGGAGGTTTAGGACATCTGCAGAAAATGACCTAATATGCAAAGTCAGAGCCTAAACAGAACTGAGAGATTATTCACACATGGGGGATGGACCACTTCAGGAATTTCAGAACTTGAGTAGGATGTGAAAGACATCAACATGAAAGAAGAAATGACAGTGAAGAAGGGAAATTGGTTACCCAGAGAAAAACTGACCAAATAAGTAAATATTTGAAAGATGATGGAAGTCTGATTTGTCACCATCAGAGATGGGAGTTACAGAGAAAAAAACAGAATTGAATCTGTGGTATCTGAAAAAAATGAAGGTTTTAGTGTGAATTCATGGTTTTCAACATATATAAATAATGTAGAAATAAACATTTATGTATATGTGCTGGGCATACATATATTCCCTACCTCTGCCCATTGAATATGACTGGGACCAGCAACTTTCCAATAGTAGTGAGCCACCTAACCCGTGAAACTTGGCTTTGAAACAGTATTTTCCATAAAAAAAAAAAAACTAGGACTTTTAGAGAAATGGCTGATTCCAGGGCTAAGACAAAAAGAGTACAAAATAAACTATATCCTTGTACAAGATAAACTATATTTTGCCTCTCATCAAAAAATGATGAGACACAAAAGAATAGGACACAGAAGCCAGCTAGAAAGAGCAGTCATTAGACAGGAGACTAAAAGAACTAGACCATGATAAACAAAATAAATATATAATTCTAATATTATTGGTCAAATGGAGAAAACTGAACGAGGTCAGAGGTTAGATAACAGTAATGTATCTGTGTTAGTAATGTAATCCTATGTTTAGATAGGACAATGGTCTTGTATCTAAGAACTCTATACTAAAGCATCTAAGAGTCCTGGGACCTCATAGAGGAACTTAACTTTCAAATGACTCAAACAGGGAAGAAATCATTTGTACTGTATGTTGTCATTTTTAGAAAGATACAACAACATTAATCTCTGCCTCACTTTCTGCATCAATACCTCCTATTGCCCTTCTCACCATGATGTCACAAGTATGAATAAATGGGGAAAATAACACTGTATTCACAGTGGCCTCAGAAGAAAAGCTCATACGGAAATTATTAATTCACAGTAAAACCAAACACAAATAAGAAAGTTCAGTCATGAAAATAGCTTATGGACAACAAATCAAAATTTAGAAATTTTATTCTAAATCAAAGCAACAGAATTTAACATAAAAACAGGAAATGACATAGAGGTAGGTTTTACAGTAAAGCATGGGGTAAAAGGGAAAAAAATCAGAAAATGAGAATTTTATTGACAAATCAAAAAGTTGGTTCTTTGAAAAAATAAATAAATTTGATAAACTCTTAGCCAAGCTAACAAAGAGAAAGAGAAAGAAAATTCACAGTACTAAAATGTGAGATGAACAAATAAATATGATAATCAGAAACTAATTAGAAAATTTATAATCTAATAACATAGAAAATCTGGAAGACATTGAAAAATTTCTAAAAACATATGACCTACACAAATTGAATCTGGAGGACTTAGAAAATTTAAACAGATCGATTTCAAGCAATGAAATAGAAGATACCATTGAAAGTCTGCCAACCAAGAAAAGCCACAGGAACAGATGGATTCTCAGCTGAGTTCTACCAGACCTTCAAAGAACTAACACCAATACTCCTCAAGAGCATGAAGAGAGAGCTCACAGAAAAAAATCTTTGCCACCTGCACCTCAGAACATTAATATTCAGGATATATAAAGGACTCAAAAAACTCAACACCAAAAAAACCCAAATAACCTAATCAATAAATGGGCAAAGGAACTGAACAGACACTTCACAGAAGAAGAAACATGATTGCTCAACAAATATATGAAAAATGTTCAACATCACCATCTATTAGGGAAATGCAAAGTAAAACTACACTGAGATTTCATTTCACTCCAGTGAGAAAGGCAATTATCAACAATACAAGTAATAAATGTTGGTGAGGATGTGGGGGAAAAGATACACTCATACATTGCTGGTGAGACTACAAATTGGTGCAACCACTCTGGAAAGCAGGATGGAGATTCCTCAGAAAACCTGGAATGGAACCACCATTTGACCCAGTTACCCCACTCCTCAGCATCTACCTAAAAGACTAACTCAGCATACTATAGTGACACACATCAATGTTTATAGAAGATCAATTCACAATAGCTAAGCTATGGAAACAACCTAGGTGCCCTTCAGCAGATGAATGGATAAAGAAAACGTGATACATACACACAATGGCATATTACTCAGCTATAAAGAAGAATGAATTATGGCATTTGCCAGTAGTATATGGAGAGAACTGGAGACTATCATGATAAGTGAAATAAGCTAATCCCCCCAAAAAAACAAAGGCCAAATGTTCTCGCAAATGAGGACGCTGACTCACATGGGGGAGGCGGGGTTTGTGGGAAAGAATGAATAATGAACACAGGTATAACTTTCCTATGTTCATATATGAATACAAAACCAGTCTAATTCCACATTACGTACAACCACAAAAATAGGAAGTTATGCTCCATGTATATACGATATGTCAAAAAACATTCTACTGTCATGTATAACTAAAAAGAATAAAAAAAATTTTAAATGAGAATTTTACAAAAGAAAATTTTAAATTGCAAATAAAATTCACTTTACTAGAACTTCTCTAGAATACTAATTTCATTTCAAAGAATTTATAAGTTCTACCTTGGTATAGAAAGAAAGATGAATAAAACATAATCTGGTCCTTACTTTCAAAATACATGAGTGTAGGTGGGGAGAACAATAAAAAACAGTACTGTTCCACAAGGTAACAAATGTACTAAAACTAGGAAAAGGAAGGAATATGGTTAGAAACAGAGGGGAAAGAGTGATTAATTCTAACTGAGAGGAGTAATCTTTGACTATCTTCACTGACTAAGTCAGTATTAGGGGAAAAATACATGAAAAATGGCAGTCTTCACAATCAAGCAGGAAACAGAAAAGTGGAAAACCAGGTGTAATTAAGTCCAGCTGCTTCAGAGGCTGAGACAGGAGGGTAGACAAGAGGCCAGCCTGGATAATTCAGCAAGATTCTGTCTCAGAATAAAATCTAAAATGGGACTGGAAATGCAGCTCAGTAGTAGACTGCTTGCCTAGCATATGCAAAGTCCTGAATTTGACCTCCAATACTATAAGGAAAAAAAAAAAAAAGGAGGGGGTAGTGATTGGGGGGGTCTCATCATTGAATGGTACTCCTTAAGAGAAAGGCAGAGAAGAAAGGTCTGAACACAAGCTTAGAAGATAAATGAATATTTGACTTGCATAGGAATCATGGGAAGAAGGTTTGCTGGGCTAAAGAACAGCACAGGTAAAGGTAAAGGTAGAGAAATAGGAATAATTTCAAATGGTCTTGACACAGGACATAGGTGAGGTATAGTGGAATGAAAAGGGGCTCCTAAACACAGATACAGGTATAAAGGCACCATGATTTCACCACAGTATGATCAAAACAATCAGAGTAGAATGAAGGACTGATAAATAGAGTAAAAAAGCTAGCAGAATGGAGACAAGTTACCACTATCTCTGAGATAACTTAGGCTAAAATATTTTTGAAAGATTAAAACATCTTTGGTCTCTTCCTTAAAATAAAATAACCCAGACTAAGTTAGATGACAGTTAAGATGAGGAGTCACAGAAATTCTCATTCACTACTGGGAAGTATAAAATGGTACAATGATTTTAGGTCGAAATTTGGCAGTACCTAGTAAAGTTGGAGATACAGATATCCTATGACACAGTAATACTATTCTTAGGTTTTTTTCCTAGAGAAACTCTGATATATGATCAAAGAGACTCAAATAAGAATGTTTATTGTTGTACTGCACAGATATTATTAATAAATGCTAATTAACAGGGGAACATTGTTATATTCAAGTAAAAATAAATAAATTAGATTTATAATATAGTTACCACAAAAACAGGAAAGTGAATTTTAAAGTTAAGAACATCATGTATCACTTATATAAGGTATAAAACACATAAAATAATATTTTGCATTTTTCATCAATAACTAAATGTATTATATTTTATAGAACAAAATACTAGCAAGAAATTTTTTCTAATTTTTCTAAATTCCAAACAAATGGTGGAATATACTATAAGAACTGGAAAACTATCATGCATTTTTCAGTTCTCTCCAAAATGATCCATAAACTCAATGCAGTCCCAATCAAAATCAAAATCTCTCCAGATCTTTCACAGAAATTGACACATCTGTTCCAATATTGAAATGGAAATACAAAAGACTAACAAGACATACGGAAATACTAGAAAATAAAAAAGATGGAAAATTTATACTACCCGACATCAAAACATTTAAACCTATAATAATTAAAAGAATGTAGTATGGACATGAGACTAGACAAATGGACTGATGAATTAAAACAAGAGTCAAGAAATATTAATGTACATAGTCACCAATTCATGATAAAGATAATCCTGTAGTAAAATGGGGAAAATAGATTTTTAAAAAATAAAACTGCTGGGTATGATAGCACACACCTATAACACCAGTGACTCAGGAGTCTGAGTCAAGTTTATGGCCAGTCTTGGCAACTTAGCAAGACCCTTTCTTTGCAGTAAAAAATAAAAAAGGACTGGGATATAGTTTGGTGGTAAAGTATCCCTGTTTTCAATTTCCCCAGTACCAAAAAAATAAATTCACCTTGACCTCACACAAAATTGTTGGAACATATCTTTATGACTTTAGGGTGGACAAAGATTTCACAAGGAGTTCAAAAACATGACAACAGTTAATGAAAGAAATATATATTAGACAATATTTAAATAGGTGAGTTTTATTATCAAAAGACACTATTAAATTTGAAAGGCAATCTACAAAGTAGAAAATATATACAAAACATATTTTACATACATATATTACCTACATATATAAAAGATTTATATCCAAAATATATGAAAAAATTTTTTTTACAAATAAGAAAAAATACAAGTAACCCAATGGAAGGCACTTCACAAGAAGATATCCTAATGACCAATAAATATACATGAAGGTGCTCAGTGAGTAGTTACCATTAAATATAGAAGTAGTACTACTCTACTACATCCCCAACAGAATAGCATACATACAGAAAGACAACACTAAGTGCAGACAAGAAAGTAGAATTTTCAGAATGTTCATTTACTGCTGTGGGAGTTGTTAATAGCTATCACTCTGAAAATTGATAACACCTATATCTAAGTATACACAATACATAAGTATACCTATAGCCAAATGATCCCTCTCCTACATATTTTACCAACACAAATAAATAAATGTTCACCAAAAAAACACCAAAATATGCACAATTCTGCCATTCACTAATAGCCAAAAACTGGAAACAGCCTAACTCAATGCCCATTAACAGGATAAAATAAGTTGTATTATATTAACACGAATATGATACAATGAGAAGGGTGAACTACAACTGACAAATGCATAATATTGATTAAAAGAGGCCAGACATAAAATAGTATGATTCCATTTGTATAGAAATTAAGAATAAGCAAAACAAAACCAACCCATAGTGATAAAAATCAACTGTGATTGTACTTTTCTCTACGGGGTGAGAGAATGACTAAAAGGAAGAAAAAGGGAATATTCTCAGGTGATGGAAATATTATGTATCTTAAAAGAAGATGATTGTAGAACAAGTACATATATTTGTCAAAATTCCCTGGCTGTTTGTAGATTTGTGGATTTTATTATATGTAAATTACACTTCAACAAAATACTATAAGCATTAAACAAATATCAAGAATTCCAGACCATTACTATGAAACAGTCCACAAACTACTTGTTTGAGTCCTTGACAAGATATGAAGTTTGCACCAGAAAGTATATGAATACACTGCTTCCTTCAAAGGGAAAGTCTTGCTATGAAAACAATGACAGCTGAAATAAATGGTGGGTTGAACTAAACTATATTAGTAGTAACAGAGTTATATACATTCTAGGGAAATCTCCTCATCTTGACCTGGCCTGGAAATAAACATTATTGTAGAGGCCGAGAAAAGTGAGAACATGTTAAGTTAGAGATATTCATTTGAACTACTTTTTAAAGAGAAGAAAGAAAAAATTTAAAAACACTATTTAAATAAAAAATATTTTTAAAATATTAAAATGGTAGAATCTAGTCCCAAAATATCAATGCAAACACAAATGACTAAGCTTACTAGTTAAAAGAATAAACCGAATTTTAAAAAATAATACATTATTATTATTGCCAGGCACAGTGACACATACATGTAATCCCTACTACTCAAAGAAGCTAAAGCAAGAGAATTCCAAGTTCAAGGTAGGCCTCAGCAACTTAGCAAGACCCTGTCTCAAAGTAAAAAATAATAAAGGGAGGAGGACTTGAGGATGGAGCTCAGTACTAAAGCACCCCTGGGTTCAGTCCCCAATACTAAAAATATTAACAATAATAATAATAAATTATTTGCTATGTATCAAAAGGACTGATCCTAAAAGGAAGGAAAATACATAAGTGAAAGAGGGAAAGTATATTCACATCTAAGGGGGAAAAAAAGTTCTTAAAGTGCATAAACAGGGAAAGAGATGATATAAGAACACTAAATGACTGAAAGAATAATTCAACAAGAAAACAATTCTAAACAGGTACATATCTAACAAAATAAACTTTAAGATACTCAAAGGAAAAAACTGACAGACCTTCTGAGCAAATATGATAAATCTGCTACCACACTAAGAGATCAACATCCTTCTCAACTTTTCTATTGATTCTCCATCCTTTCTCAGACATGTCTTCTGCCTTAGATGAGAAGACAAAGGTACCATCTTGTCCCAAAGCATACAAAGAACACTTCATGTTTGTTCCCCATTCCATCATACACAAACCTACTGATCAAGGAGAAAATCCACACATCTAAAGAACTAAATGTCAATCTGAACTCTTTGAGAGAAAGCTACTCTGTCATTTGTTACAGAAACAATGAGCTGGGGTGGTGAACCTCTGAAAATATTAGGTAATAAGTGGTTTATTGCTGCCATCTGCTGGACACAATGTTCATCTGTACATCAATCATACCTTTAAAAATCCTATTAAAAAAAACAAAAGGCCCTAAACTGTAACATTTATTTACATCGTTTCTCTAATGAGATGAAGATACTCTTTCTAAATAATTATAATCAATTATTTTAAACACATAAGTTGCACTTTATTCATATGGCATATTTTCTATATTACTTACAATGTTTCTTAAAATACATATGTATAAATGCATGATAGGTCTTCCAGCACTCACCCATATCTACCTTCCAGGCACATAGGAAAATTACATTCCTGTCTCCTCAGTAGTTTTGTGGGACCATATGATCAATTCTGGTCAATAGGTTGTGAGTGAAAATGCCAAGTACCATTTGCAGGAAAGGCAAATAACTACATGAGTAAGGCTTTCTAGCACTCCCTTCCTCTGCCACAGTGACAAGAAGGGGCCTCAAAAGATAGATAAGCCACAATATCAAAACAGCTGAAATCACTAAAGACAGGTGTTTAGAGAGCTGCTCAGACCTGCAAACACTTTCTAAGAGTAAAACCCAAAGCTTTTATTGTGTTAAACCACTCAGAGATAGTACTTCAATGGTACCTTAGCATGGCCTAACCCAGAGTTTTTTAACAGTAACACTACTGCCATCGTGGGCTGGATAATTCTTCCCTGTGCACTATAGGATGTTAAGCAGCATCTCTGGCCTCCACTTGTCAAATGTGACAAACGACTGTCTTCTTATACCTCAATGAGAACCAATGGCCTAGATTAACTTGAACAATACACATACATATATGTATATATGATGAATATGTTCATATATGTGTGAAAGTACATTTAAGTCAAATGTCATAGACTTTCCATACTTTAACTGATACGAATTTCCATTTCTCACAAACTAGAAAAGTGAATTTGTAAATTAAAAAAAAAAAAAAAACAGTGTCATAAGTCTCTCTATAGTAAGTAAAAAGCATATTGAAAGGGCATATAAATCCATACGTACTATGCTATTCATTTCAGAAGAATCATAGCTGCCAACTGGATGGACATTTCCAATGGGTTCCAAGCCTTCTTCATCCCACATGTATGTTCCATCAGAGCTATCAGATGGAGAAAGTTCAAATGAAGAACCAGCTCTATAATCCGTATCTGGTGAAATCAAATTACTTCCAGAAGGATGTTTTGTACATTCACTCCTGTCTTCAACTGATTTAAACAGAGAGAAAAAGTTATTAATTCACAAAAATATAATTATTTCTCATGCTCTAAAAGTATAAGCTCTAAGAATTTGATATATAATAGCAAAAAAGTTGGTGCAAAAAAAAAGCATTTATAGCTATCATTTTGTAATTCCTAACCTATAAAAAAAGAGACAGTCTTAAAATAACCTATTGAAGTATTTTCTAGTAAATAAAATTTATTTAACCGCCTTTTGTTTCTGCAACATTTCTTACATGTTCATATCCCTTTAATATTTCCCAAGATATTTACTTTTAATCACTGGCCAGAAAACTCCCTTTCTTTGTGTACATTATTTAACCTCACAGCTGCTTCCTTATAAGGAAAAAACTTGTTCTGGAAATCTCTTTTGTAAGACCCACAAAAGATCAAGGGTATATGTGCCTCTCTAGGCATGACCTAGTCCCTTGGTTAGCCCACATGCCCTTGCAATTCCTACCATTTCTTCTCTTTCACACAGCTTGAACACACAGAAATACTTTATCCAATATTTAGTGCCAATATACACAACTATAAGAGGAAATGCTTATAAGGGCTATCTCACTTTCTTCAATTAAAAAATAAAGTTCCTCTGGTATGACTATAAAGATTGCTACATAAGAAAATTTCCTAGCATTTAAAAGAACCTCGTAGATTGGATATAACTTGTATTATTTCATTTGCCCTCATTTGGTACAGTTTTACTCTTACAAAATAGCAACACTCTGCTACCCTAACTAGAGAGTTTGTTTAATGGTATACTAATGCTTGGGGGAAGGAGGGAAAAAAATCCTTTGGAAAGCACTGCTTATACTAAGTAATTGGAACATGCCTGTGTATAACAGGCAAAGAAGAGCAAAGGTAAGAATGCTTTTAATAATTTTATTTTAAATAGGGTAAAAAACAGGATAGGGTAGCAAAAGTCACAAGGAAAATAAATGTTGCCCTACTCCAGTTTTATCTACATCCATCACTGTGTGACATTGATGGTAATTTGGCATATATCAGCAAAAAATCCTAAATGTAAGCTCAGTTATATTATCTCAAAAAAGCAAATAAATTTAAGGATATTATAATATTTACCAGAGACACTTATATCTATCCATTCATCAGTTTTACTGAAGGCTTTTTCATTTTCCTTGGGGGAACCAAATATATCCTTTGATGATCCATTTTCATGCTTTTCTTCTTTGAGAGAAATTTCCTCTGGAGTTATTCTAGTTCTATGGGAATCTTCTATATCTATAAAATCATCACTGAAGTCTTCACTTAAATCATTCTTATCAGAAGATGACAAAGAGGACAAGGAAATATCATCCACATCATCACTCAGGTACCTAACTTTGGCATCATGCTTCATGGTCTGGTTGTTTTCTGTTCTATAATTTTCATTTTCAATTACTTCTTGGTCCTTATTACTGTCCTTAGCCAAAACTGAAGCCTCTTCCTCTACACATGTGTCAGCAGGTGAATTTTTATTACCATCAACTGTGATAGTCCCAGAAAATGGAGGTCTACTAGATTTCAGGAGAGAGGGATGAACCATCCTATAACCCAAAGTGGAAGTTACACCTGGACCATTTGGTAAAGCCAACTTCTTTCCACCAGCAGCATAGGGCCTATTAAATCCATAGCCCAAGTGTTCATTCCCATTGAGTACTTCTGATTGTCGTGAATTTCTTGTTAGCATACTTGATCGCAGAGGCATTCTCATAGGTAACTGTTGGTTCTGATAAGGCTTTGTAAGATCTACAGCTCTATTGAAGGAATGTGATCTGGTTATAGATGAAGGTGGAAGGAATGGATTCTGAATGGAATGTGAAAAACTTTGTGACCTGACCATTTTTTCACAAGTAACAGATTTAATATTGTCTGGGGACTGTGCTAAACTTTCTCCAGAACTGCTTCTGGTGGCACAGGAGTTTGCTCTAGGCCTTTGCATGCTACCCGTCGATCGGTTTCCATAAAATCCATTCAACTGTGATTTTGGAGCACTGACCACAGAATATGAAGTCCTTCCTAATAATGTGCCTTTGGTGAATTTACCCAAATTAGATGGTCCAGAAAAAGACTTTTGGTTTAACTCCTCTGTAGATGACACAAACATAGTGGTTGGCTTTGCTAACTTTGATGTGAATAAAGATACACTTTTTAAACTTCCCTTTATCCCATTTTTTTCAAACATTCCTTGAGTAGAAGCACGTTTTTCAGGATCAATTAATTTATCATGTGAACTCTGAGAACTGCTAGATTCTTCAGTACTTTGTGCAGTAAGTTGGTATTTATTTGTTTTTCTCCAGTTAAATGAATGGGACAATGAACAATCAGAGCCATTATTTTTCATGTAACTTTTGACATTACTACTATTGGAAGTTCCTAATAAATTAACGGTTGTCCCATTTGGCATTGGCTGCAGTGTACTTCTTACAGATTTTGTTCCATACTTTGGCAACTTGGAACCCAAAAATGTCTTGATTTGTGTTTTTTCTTCCATGAGCTACAAGATACATTTGTCCTTAAAATTTGACAGAATCTGAGAAGAAAAAAAAAGAGAGATTAAACATGCTTAAATAAGGATAATTACATGAATATATGAATGTATATACTTAAGTAATTACATGTAGAAGAACTCAAAAGCTATTCATCAATCCTATAGAACTCTTAGCAAATATTAAATAACTTTATGCTGGAAGTATTTCGTTTGTATAAATACTTCTATCAATTTGAGCTATAGACAATAACAGAATAGTCCTTACATAATAAAATTAGACTCCCAAGTTTGAGTGTATAAAAAAAAAATACTTCTCTAGAACATCTTCCAAATTACAAATAAAATGATTTTTTTTCACTTTGGGTTATATTCTCCTCTTTTAAAAATAAGAACATGTGGTTTTGCTTTTTTAAAAAAGCACACATGATCTTATCAATTTGGATTTTATTTAACAATTAATGGCATTAATTATCGAAGTCATGGGAAGGATATAGACAAAGAATAATACAGCATTCAAAAAAAAATTCTTCTGGCAGTAAGGGCTGAGATAGCTCTCATTTTAAGCAACCATCTCAAAAGAATTTTCACTCAATAACATAAACAGACACTACAGTCAATGCCAGGATGAGAATAAAGACTTAATAAAGGTGATCCACCTATTAATCTCAATCCCTCAGATTTATTTTAAAGATAATGCAAAACTGCAATACAAAAACGTTCAACGCATGTACAAAAACAAAAAATCAGAAACAACCAATGTCCTTTCTATGAGCAACTGCTTAAGAAATCATGAAACATTCCTGTGATAAGATCATAAAGATGAGAGCAAAGTATAGAATGCTTGTCCTAAATGTAAGGGAAATACAATGTGGTCACTATCTTTTCACTAAATTGTATAAAAATTATGCAAAAACAATAAAAAATGCAAATAAAAGAAAAATCCATGCTTTTGGATAACTGATTTTTTAATAGACCTTCTGACATTGTCTTTAATTTGCTAACTTTTTAAATCATCCCCCAAGTCCACTCTGGCCTAAGAATTAATAGTTCCCAGAGTAAATAAGTTTTATTAATTATATCAAAAATAAATATTTAGAAAAATAGACAAACTAGTAAACCCCTCCCAGTGCATTCCTGGTTAATAATGAGCCCTAAAGGAAAAAGGCACATATGGAATGCTAAGCCCTAAACTTTGACCTTCCCCTTGTCAACCTAATCTGAATTACAATGGGCAAAATTTGAATACTCATCCTGCAGGGTCTGGTTTTAACCTGTACAACTAGCCCCTGATTGGTCAAAAGGGCATGTACACAATGATTACATCCTCCTCCTCATACCCTATAAAACCAGAATTCCTCCAGTAACAGCTGGCCATTTTCCCATCCGGAAAGTGGACCAGAATCTCGTCCAAATCTCCAAAGGAATAAAGGTTCTCTGAATCCGTCGAGGTCTGCCTCCTATCCTTTTGCGCTTACAGAGGGCCAATTAATTTCTCCCTACCCTACTAGAGAAAGCCAACTTTTCATCATTTGCAAAATTAACTACAATATTCCTGATTCCTTGCATTCTCCTTTGTACCAGTGTAACATCTCTGACTGGTGACAATAATAAGATTAAACACACACACAAACACACACACACACACACACTTTAACTTGTGTTCATTTTATATCTGAATGAGAGTAATGATTTTACCCTCTTCTAAAATGTATCTTTAATAGTCTGGAGGTTCTCACCAAGATAGCCAGTGGATTCAAATGACAAAAATAGGTAACTTTTTTTACCAAAGTGGTATACTTCATGGGCTGCTTAAACCCAAACATGTCTTTTCTTGTCTTCCAGAAAAGAATCAAGAATAGTAACAGAAGCTGAGCATAACGGTGCACACCTGTAATTCCAGCAACTTGGGAGGCTGAGACAGAAGGATCACAAGTTCTAGGCCAGTCTCAGCAACTTATGAAATCCTGTCCCAAAACAAAACTAAATAAATAATAAATAAATAAATAAATAAAAAGGAATGGCATTGTATCTCAGTCGTACAGCACCACTGGGATTAACCCCTCCCCCTCAAAATGTAATAGAACTACTAACTTTTAAAATTTTTCTCTCTACCAGTTTTGTGTTTTGCTTTCATTTTTAGTATATTTGTGGTCAATAAGTTATTCCTCATTGGTGGTAACAATGATTGGGAAATAGAATTTATGGACTGCCATTTAATGATCTCTGTAAGCAAATTAATGGTTTACACTAATCACCCAAATCTCTGTAGGGTGAAAAAAAGAGTATGACTCATTAATCACTTGGTTCATTTATCTTTTACTTTACCTATTTTAAACTCCAGTCAACAAAGAATCCCTTGCCCACCCGGAAGGAAAATAGCTCTTTAAAGCATTTGGTCAGATGAGGTTTTGTGTTTCTCTAGTAACTTTTTATCCATGGCTAAAACTGTAATTGGAAACTGCAAGCTCTCTTGGTGTCTATGTGACTACGTGTCTGTAATTCAGAAAGGGCTTTGCCTCTCATTTTAAGTACAACATGTTTTCTAATCCCAAGTGTATTAATAAAGTACATTTACAAAGTCCCTCAAAGTAGCTTTATTCTGACTGGCACAGAAACACAGATATATATAAAACTGAACATTACCAACATTCTCAAAAGACAAAGAAATTGGTTTAATATTTTAAAAACTATTCTTACACAAACTAATGTAGAAAGATTTTTTAAGAAACAAGTTCACAAAACTAAGGTAGATCTCTGGGGGAAAAAATAGTTTAATAGTTTTGGTCTAATGAAAACAACTCTATCCTCTCACTTTTTAAAATCAATTTTATTTATAATATAAATATACATTTTTATTCCATTAAGGTACATTTTTCTGAAATTTCTAACAGGCTTACTGATCAAATAAGCTATTATTACTCATACACAATGGTTAAGATCATGAAAAATATAAATTTGTTTAAAATGAAGGATTATTTTAACAACTTTCTTATTTCAAACCATAATTATGTTACAGTACATCAGCTTGAAGATAATATCCAAGACCCTTAAGACAATGTAAAACTTTGGACTAATATTAAATTAATTAATGAATCATTTGTTAGCTTGATTATTTTTAAGAAATACTAAAGTACAGATTACTAAGCACAATTTTAAGATTATGTAGTTGGGCTTCTTGTTATTGCATGCTACAGAAAGATTTTATCTTCACCAATAATCCTAGCTACTCTGAAGGCTGAGGCCGAAGGATTGCAAAGCCCAAGGCCAGTCTGAGCAATTAGTGAGATCTCAAAAAAAATACAAAAAGGGTTGGGGATGTACAGTACTTGTAGAGTGCTACTCCCTGGGTTCAATCCCTAGTAGTAAAAAAAAAAACCAAAAAAACACCAAAATATATATTATCCTGAAAATACATAAATGAGTGTATTCATTTATGCACTTTGAAAGACTGTACAATGGATTCCATTCTTACAAATTAACACTATCTATAAATGTTACAAAAAACTGGTAAGAGTGGTCATCATTAGGAGAAAAATGATTAAAGTAATGGAAGACCTCTTATTTTCCTTAAATCATTATTTGAAAATTTTAAATATCTCATCCTTTTCCACTTAAAAACTGCTAACCAAAAGACTGCATTTAAAAAATAACAAGCATTTAATTAACTATAGCAATCCAATCTAACAAATAAACATTAATATTAATATTAAACTATATTATAATATAGTATAATATTAAATATTTAACATATTAATAATCATTAATATATTATATTATATTAATAATATCATATTATATTAATAACATATTAATTAATAATTAATAACATAATATTAATGCTATATTAATTATGTTAATAATTATTAATAATAATTAAATATTGATAATATAATATTAAACTTATATTATATATTAACATTTAAATTGGATAAATAACAAGAAGCATTTCATTTCTAGTTTTTATCCAAAAATTATCATTTCAATTTCTCCAGATCACAACCAAAATAGTTCATTTATTATAAATTCTACCTTTAAAATTTATTCTAAATTCACCACTTCCATTCCGTAATTCCAATTCTTATATTCATCATTTCTTCCTGTACTATTAACATATCCAACATAATCTCAAGATTCCAATCTCACTTTTTTACTCAAACTGTCCATCCTCTTAAAGATCAGATCTGATGATGTCATTCTACCGTTTAAAAATCATGTGTGAAGCCAGACATGGTGGTGCATCCCAGTAATCCCAGATACTCAGAAGGTTGAGGCAGGAGGATCACAAATTACAGGGCACCTGGGCAACTTAGTGAGACCCTGTCTCAAAATACTTTTTTTAAAAATGGATTGGGATGTAGCTCAGTGGTAAAGCACTCCTGGGTTCAATTCTCAGTACCACAAAATAAAATAAAGTAAAAAAGTAAAGTAAAGTAAAATAAAATAAAATCACATGTAAGCCTAGGAACAATTAAATAAAACCCAAAATTCATCGTACAGGGAGAAAACTTCTCTATTTGATTCTATCCTAACAATATTACATAGAAGGAAAATAATATTATATGGCAATAATATTACATATAAGGGTCATTTGAAAATTATTAAATAACATATATTAAAAATTCTTTCCTCTGATGTCAGGCAAAACATTTTCCTGAGAATATTGTATTCTTTCACTTCTCTATCCCTCTATTTTCCTGTCTAAAATTAGGGTAATCACCCAACATCTAAATAACCAATAACTTAGAGACACAAGATGAGCCCAAAAGACAGACACACTATCACCACAAAATGTTTGAAATTCAGCTACTTGGAAAAATAATAATGTTAGAACATGAATGCACTATTTCCTATCAATAATATTTATTTTTTCTAAATATACAAATAATGGCAATATAATTGATAATCAATTATTGTGAACTGTGATCTTAAGACTAAAATAGTCTGACAGTTCAACTGTAAAGTTCCCTCATCAGCATACACTGTAAATAGTCATTTCCTTTGTTGATTATCTAGCATCTCTCTTTGTTCATAAAACTCCCCCCTAGAGTTGCTTATAACTTTGTAATGAAATAAGACAGAGGAGCCCAGCACAGTGGCATACTAAAATCAGTAAATCAGTCAGGCATGGTAGCACACATCTGTAATACCAGTGACGCAGGAGGATAACAAGTTCCATTCCAGCCTAAGCAAACTAACAAAACCATCAGCAACTTAAAAAGACCTTGTCTCAAAATAAAAAATAAAAGGATGGAGGATGTAGCTCAGTGGTAAAGTGCCCCTAAATTCAATCCCTAGTACTGAAAATAAAAAATAAAATAAATAAATCTAAGTTTCTGGCTTATAAAAGGAATCCACAACTGGGCAAGGAAGGAAAAGGAGCACGCAAAATTGAGCATTTACAGGATAGGTATAAAGCTTGGTATTTTATCCTTATTATTAATCTTTATAACTTCATATGATGATAAATTTTATTCCATCTTACATAGCTAAACCAAGACTCAGAAAGGCTAAAATACTTGTCCAAACTCACAAGTTTATAAATTGCCAAGGAGGATTTAGGTTCAAGTCTACCTGATTCCAGGGCCAATGCTGGCTGTCTTCATGACAAGGAATGATATATTCTGAGAGGTTTAGTAAGAGAAAGGGGTAAGAGTGAAAGAAGGAACTGGATAGCTAATGTGAGAGCAATGCAGAAAGACTTTGAAAGACCCAAGAATTAATTAAAGAAGTTTTTCAGAGGAACAGTAAGAGCTGTCATTTTTTCAAATTCCATTCATATCCATTACCTTATTATCTGAGGAACCACCCACTTACTTTCTTTATTTAGTTTTTCAAATAGCTTTTCAGAAGGTTATGAATTGCCTGCATTTTAGGGATTTAAATAGGCATAAGTTCACTACTGAATACAAGAGCAATTAACTGAACAACAATGCTGGTGACTACACAGGCATAAGTAGTCATTTCTGAAACTTTCATATTCAAGTAACTATATCATAATTTGAAATTATTTGTTATTTGATTACCTTGTGTTACCCATTTGTTTCCCCATGTCTCCTTTTCCCCTATTTTTTCTAGCTGTCATCTGTGGATAAACTGATACAAAGGCTTGATTATGTCAATTAAATAAGTAAAAAGGACACCTCTGGCCAAAGTAAAGTGAAAGTGTAAACTCATTCCAGATTTTTCATGGTTTTAAAAAGAGCACACCAAGTTCAACACATTATTGTATCAATTTTACCTTTTTCTCCTCCTGTTACAACTTCATTTTTAGTAAGAAAGAGATTAAAGTAAATTGTGAAGGTTAGATTCAAAAGGAATCTGTGAACATTAAATAATGCTATTAAATGCAAATCCAAAGCATGTTATTTTCTGATTTTTAGTTTAAAGAATAGGGAGAATACCAGCAGATAAAGAAGAACCAGAAGCTATTCAAGGCAAAACCATCAAGCTTTGTCACTCCAAATATTACCATTTAGTTTAGGAACACGAGCTCAAATAATTGTGGAGCATCTAAGTATCATTACAATGCAAAGGGCTAGGAAAAGATCCTGATGCCAAACTGCTTGAATAATGAGCAAGCCTAACACCTGAGTAGTTGCACTGCTTTTTAAAATCATAAACAGACATTTTACAAACTCAGGACACTTACAAGCTTTACAAAGCTTGTCAATTCACAACATTCAACAGTGTACATTTCAGTTTATATGGTGCCTACTACAGCAAAGTTCCCTAAATTAAATTAAATGGGCAATAAGAATAGCATCAGGAACCAAGTGTGAGAGGAGAAACATGAGTAATATTAACATGGTGGATGATTGGTAGCCTGTGAATTCACTAATGGTACATAGTGAATTTAATTCAGCAGTATACATTACCCAAATTCAAACTTGTTCTGTATGTTAGACAATAAATACCTAAACATGAAACATTTTATAAAGATGTACATGCTCTGAAATTATAGATTCAAAGAATCTCAGCCTCTGGGACAGGAGTCCCCTTGTGTTTCTCCTTTGCTAGCAAAGCAATACAACTTCTTTTTCCTTCTTCTCAAAACCATGCCCTGGTTATTGGATTGGCATCAAGGACAAGGACTGAGCTTTAGATAACAAATCTGGCACTTCAAGTGGGACCTGAGAGCAGCCCCTGCTCCAGCTTTCTTGGGCAGGCCTGGCTCTCTAATTAACCCCACTTCCATGCTGAGGATGCAAGGTAGCTAGAGAACTTGCTGAGACAACTGCTAGAGAGTTAGGAGATGGATGAGTTTGCCTTGGGTTGAACCAGAGGAGCTATTTCTTTGAGTAAAGTGAGGGCTGACAGACCATCCCAGCAGCTGCCAAAGCTCCTTTTGCTTCTGTGAACTCCCACCTGCTCTCCCTGAGCAGTACAGATTGCTCCATCCTGGTCCACTATGAGTAAAAGGAAACAACCAAGTAAAGTCACAACACCCTGGTCACCTGGTAAGTCCACCAGTGTGCATGCCAGGACCCTTGAGTCCACACATCTGGGTCCTGTTCATATAACATCTATTCCCTCTTTGTGGGGACATCTGTGGAGCAATTGGACTTGGACTCTCAGAGGTAAAGCGTAGAAAGGGGGATTCCGCCATGCCCAGCGTGGATGAGGGAAAGGGTTTCTGTCAAGGAAAGTACTGGCTATCCAATAATCACTAAGAAACTTAGTTAATTAAATAAACACAGGAGCCAATAATCTTTTTAAATGGGAGGGGGTGTGATGGATTGAGTCATGCCAAAATCTGGCCTCTAACAAGATGGAGAGGCCCATCTTCCCTTTATTTAGAGCTGAACAGGTAAAGGGGAACCGGGAGGAACTTCTGTGAGAACAGGATGGGGTAGAGTTAGGGAAGCCTTTTGCTTAAAGAATAAGCATTTCATCAGGCAGTGAGCCACTTCTGTACAGTCACCTACCTCAGGCTATCTGAAACAGTCCCTCATGACTGCCAGTTCCTGGAAGTCAGACCTTTGTATCCCATGGCTCAGTTAAGCCTGATTCTACTAACCATGGATGGCATCCCACAGTAAAGTAGAAAAAAGAGCCACCTATAAGCATAAACCTGTCTAACACAACATTTTATCGTAACAAACTAGCTTTTGAATAGCTTTCTGAATTATTATACAACCTTGCAGCTGAAGTTGGTCTGTTAGGGGTAAAGTATATGGAAGAGATTCTACCTGTACAGCCATTTATGCAGTTGCATGATATGGGGTCTGAACTGTCAGGAACTAAGCTGAAGGTGCCAAAAGGCACTGCCTCTGGTACACAAGGATAGCAGGATACCAGAAGAAAGGGATAAAAAGATTTAAATCTTTTAAACCCACTGCTGATACTCCCAGAACTGTTTCTCAGCATGGCCCCAGGCAAATGCAGATTATCCCACTGTGGGTCAAAGATACTAGCCCCAATCTGGAGGGGCAGGGGGAAAATCCCAGAAAAGCTGTCCGGGTTGTGGAAAAATGGGCAAAGATAATCTCGTCTCTGTCCTGCCTTCCACCACCTTTTGCCCAAGGTGGGGGTGAATCTGACACTCCACTTGGCCAGGGGATATCCATCATGGGGCAAAGTAATTCTGCTGTAACAGTACCCCATCAAACTAAATGCATGGGGAAACTGGCAGGATAAACTGCACCCAGAAAAGAAAAACTGAAAGTCCAACCTGTGTTTAGCTGGCGGCATCTACAAAGGGATCTTCAAGGAAGCCTAGAGAGGAGAACGGAAAAAGCCTGAATATCAATATGCCTAGTATAAGAAAAAGGGCCAAAAGGAGAGCATATTTTGTCAGATTAAGTAATATTCTTGTGCTAAAGTTCACGATGAAAGAGAGGACAAAACTAAGGATGTAAACAAGTTGTAAATGTCTAAGTCGCAGAAGGTTTCTGTAAGATAAATCTCAAAATGTTTGTGCTTGTGATTAAATTGGCTATAATTTGCACAAAATTATTTGAATTCTAATGTAGTGATATGAAGCAAAGTCTGGAACATAGATCTCCTTTTAGCTATCAAGATAATTTTCTTCTGTTATATTTTATTACTTGGGGAAACTAAGTCATAGAGGAATTAGAGTTTGTACCTGTTTTAAAGTCTTTTAAGTATTTACTTTGTAACTGATTAAATAAACAGCTATTATTTGAGGTTATAACAATATAGTTGACACCCTAAATATGTGCAACTAGATATATGTATACATCGGAAACTATATCTATCTGAGTGTTGTCTAAATGTTATGTAAAAATTTATAAAATGAAAGTTTATCTAGGTTTACTAGCAAGGTAACCAGTAAGTACTCTCTCTTATTCATTATATCTAATGTAGAAGGGCCACACTGCCATTTGAAGACCTGACTTTCATCTGTTTGCTTTGACTAAGTCAATATCTGATCATTATTAACACTGTTTCCTAAATGTACAAGAGATTTAAGGTTATCCTTTGATTTTTGCTAGTACTGCTAATCCATGCACACCTGTGATTATTGTTACCATACACTATGGATTTTTCTTTGTACTTGGTTAAATGTAAAGCTTAGGGGAGAACACTTTACCAAGTTGGTGTTCTCCAAACTAAAATTGTCTGTAGCAAGAGTTTCCTTCAGACTTATACAGAAGTGACAAATTCAGTTGGTACTTATTCATATCACTTCATGTTTTATAGCTGGATAAAGGTAACCTGTTGTCAGTAAGTTATATATACAATTTTGCGTTCCTCTTTACACTGGAATAGGAATTTAAATGTATTTTTGGAAGGTAATAAGGAAAGTCTGATTTGTTTAAAGGTGACACTGTAAAATACGGAAGGATTTTGCCACTCTTACAATAAAAAGAAAGTTAAAAGTTTGGTACTGCCGGGTGTGGTGGCGCACGCCTATAATCCCAGTGGCTCAGGAGGCTGAGATAGGAGGATTTCGGGTTCAAAGCCAGCCTCGGCAAGGGCAAGGCGCTAAGCAACTCAGTGAAACCCTGTCTCTAAATAAAATACAAAATAGGGCTGGGGATGTGGCTCAGTGGCCAAGTGCCCCTGATTCAATACCGGGTTCAAAAAAAAAACAAAAAAAAAGTTTGGTACTGCTTCTAATAAAAGAACCTGAATTAATCTGAAATAATTAGCCATCATTTATAGACAGGATATAATGCTGACTTCCAGTTCTAATACTGACCCCAATTAAATCAGAGGTGTAATGGTAAAGTTACAGATATTGAGGTCATAACCTGTTACTCCCACTTTAACACTGGTTGCAACTGGCCTGCTAGATGTTTAAAAACTGGAGACCAAAGTCAAGGAAGTACAAGGGCCAAAGAAACAGCTGCCAACATTTTGGCTCTTACCCTCTAAGATCAGCCAGGCCCTTCTCTGGGCCTTGCAACTCCAGTGGTCACCCAATCTGCCCATCAGGGAGCTCAAAGGATTTAATGAACAGGAGGAAGTCAACCAGTGCACAGTCTGCAAAGGTAAGGGTCACTGGAGAGGAAAATGTCCCTGATAGCTTCCACAATAAGTAACATATGGTCAGCAACTCTAACCCATCCTGGCAGATGGCACTACTGATAGAGGAAAGCTAAAGAAGCCAAAAGGCTCTGCACATATTCCCAAGAGTGAACTCTAGGGATTCTCAGCTGACTCTTAACAATAGATAGGAACAAGGTCAGTTTTGACCAATTTGGCATGAACATGACCTGGCAAGAGAGTACAGCCTAAGCACAGTCCTATGTGGACATTTAAAAGGAAAAATAAAGATTTTTTTTTTGTTTTTAATGTAATTTAAGATGTCTATTTGTGTCAGCCCTACCAAAAGTAAGTATAGCTGAAGGTTATAAAGGATGGGTTCTTGTGTGGGAGTGCCTGATAATAATAATCACAAAGGACTCTAGAGTCACAAGTTTGTCCTGAATTAATCTGAGCCTGATCTCAGACCTAACAAATCTTCCTAACCTTCTACATTGATTAATTCAATCTAATTTCACTGATATGATTATGAGTTACTGTCTTCATGGATTTCAGAAACTGGCTGAAATACTAATTGCTTTGTGCTAATCATTTACAAAAAAGTAATGCTTTGCTGTCTTGTTTATGATCCCTGCCCTATGTATGCCTTGTCTAGTCACCTGTCATCTGCCACTTTGGACCTCTGGACTGCCTTGATGCTGAATACCCTTAACTGACAGAGAATAGGACTTTGGGTTACTTCCCCCAACTTTGCCCTCTTCTAGCAGGAAGCAGTTGGGTGATATGGAAGCCCATTTTTTTCATAGAAATGGAATGTAGAAATTGACAATAGGGAAATGTAACAATGGTCCACTTTATGCTTTGAATATAGCCCTTGCTACTCTGCAACTGCAACTTATTTTTTAAATGGACATGTTTCTTTCTCTTCCTCTTTCCTGACTCCTCCCTAATCTCTCCCCTTCCTAATCTCAGGGGAAACAGGACTACCTTTCTTCTCCATCCCAGGCAGACTTATGTGTCCTTCAGTACACACCCACTTTAGGAACAAACTAATTCAGACTTAGGGATGGCACCAGAAGAGCTCAGAAATAACTATCTCCCAAATTAACAAGTGAATTACAACTCCTGAACAAAACACGTGGAAAACATGTGGAATCTAGCCTTTGAATCATCTTTTTACAAGCCCTCTGCTCACCTTTATGGGCAGAATCATAGCCTCTAGGATAGGAGTCCCCTGTGTTTCTCCTTTGCTAGCAAAGCAATAAAACTACCCCCCCAAAAAAAACCCACAAATAAAAAGAAATTATTGTTTAATTTTTCTATTGTTTTGACACAGCAGAATACAACATGGTAATAAATAACTACTGTTATTTACAACATTATAGGGGAAACTAACAAGGTTTTTTATACAAAAGAACACAGTACTTAATACATACAGTGTGGCTCCATTAATATCAAAGTAGGGCTTCCACTTTCACTTAGGATATGGGGGTGGGGAGAAAGTTGCAATGAAGATCACTCCTACCTAACAACCTGGAAAAGGCAGATGACCTTCAAAATCATAACCTTTTGGAGCCCATCAGAGTAAAGCAACAAAGTAAACCAAACTCCAAAGACAGACAAGTGCCTCCAAGGAAAAATAGGACATTTGGACATTTCTGATATGGCCACAGCACAAATGAAAGAGGTGGCCACCAAAAAAAGAAGCAATGAACTAACATTTTAATGATGTTTAAAAGCCAAATGTGGATTAATATATCAGTTTGGAAGAACAAGTTCTTCTCCATGTACCTTAACCTAGTGTTTAAGAGAAAGGCACCCCACTCCATGGTGCAGACATACAGGACATGATCAGAGGCTACCCAGGCACAAATAATATAGTCTCTTGCTTTCCTGTATTCTCCTATGCAGCAAAGGCCTTAAAACTGCTGAGAAAGGGGCAGTAAATCCAATGGAAAAGATCCACTGCATCTGCAGAAAACAGAATGGAATGTGAGAAATGTTCACTTGGTCCATTGTAAGGGCAAAGTCAAGACACATTAAACGAATCATGATAACAGTGGTTAGAATAGAGCAGTGGTTCGCCACTATATCAGAAGCACCTGCATCAAAATAAGATCACTGGTTTCAAACCCAGAGTTTCTGAGTCAATTTCTAGGTTAGGGCCTCAGAGAATGAATTTCAAAGGTCCTAGCAGCACATGCCGCTGATCTGGATTCACATGTCAAGAACTCCAGGGCAAGGGATTAACTCTGTGGGAAGAAATGGTCTAAAAGGGGTTGACTGAGGTGTTGACAAGAGTCTATAATTTGAGCAAGATGGTGTAAAATTCAGCAGGAGGGATATCACTGAAGATTTATGCACTTTACTGTACATAAGTTGTACCTCCATTAATCTAAAAATGTTTCTTTAAAAAATTAAAAACCTTCACATTGTTTATAATAATCTTTATCAATACCAAAAATAAATCTCATTGTTCAGACAACTTATTCCACACACTGAAAAAAATTAAGCATCAATCTTGCCTTTCTTATATTTCAAGGTAATTAAATAGTTAGTGATGGGGATGACAATGTGACTCAGTGGTGGAAGTTTGTCTAGCATGTTCAAGTACCTAGATTCAATCACCAGTACCATAAAAAATTTAAAAAGAAAAATAGTTGGTGATGAAAAATTTTCTTTATAGAATAATCACAACTGATAAGTAGAGGAAAACAAATAGATTCACAAAATAAGAAATATCATCTTGCAAACCCTAGAGATTTAATACATCTAAGTAGCAATCACCAATTATTGCCAAATCCATTAGATGACAAAAGACTAAAGCTAAATCTTCCTCAACAAAAAATTAAGAAAGGAATGTTACAAAATTTAAGAAATGCATAAACCTGGTGCAATGGAACACACCTGTAATCCCAATCCCAGCTAGTCAGGAGGTAGAAGCAGGAGGATCCCAAATTCAAGGCAATCCTGAGCAATTTACTGAGGCCCTGTCTCATAAAAACAAAAAGTGAAAAGAACTGGAGATGCAGTTCAGTAGCAGAGTGCCCCTGGGTTCAATTCCAAGTACAAAAATAAATAAATAACCAATCAAATGCAAAGTGTGGATTTTATATGGATCCTCATTTGAACAAACTGCCAGTAATAAAGACTTCTCTTTTTTTTTTTTTTTTTTTGAGACAATTCAAGGAAATTGAACATGGAATGAGAACTGTACCACACTAAGAATTGGGGAGGAATGAAAAGTGATGAGTATAATACTCCCACTTTTAAAAAATGAGCCTATTTTAGAGCTACAAATACCAAAGTATTTAAATATGAAATTACATGTTAGGATTTCCCTGATATACTCTATTAAATAAGCTCCTTCGAAAATAAGGAGATTTGAGTGATAAAGCTGAGAACTGTTAAAAGCTAAGCGACAGATACACTAAAGGTTAATCAATACTGTTTTTCTATTCATTATGATTTTAAGAGTCCATATATAATTTTCATTTAAAAACGTATGCTCCTACTAAGAATGTTTTCATCAGAGGAAGAGATACACTACTAACACATTCTGTATTTTCCTCCTCCCTCCCTCTCTCTCTCTCTATCTCTCCGGCTCCCCTTCTCTCCCTGTCTTTGGAAGTGGTAAAGAATAAGGGTTGAAGGGGTTAAGAGAGTTGTTTGGTTGCTCAGGTTTAGAATCTCATGCTCATCACCTTCACTGTGGCTTAAGAAAAGTTACTTGGTCTCTCACTAAATCTGTTTCCTTAACTGTAATTGAGGATACATAAGAGTTCCCAGTCATAGCTTTTAAGCTGCACTGTTCAGACATGTACCAAGGGCTATTTGGTGAAAACACTACCACCAAGTATAAAAACAATGGGCATCCTTGACCCCTACCATACCCTGAGAGAGAGCCCCCAATTCAAGAATGGAGAAAGCTCAAAGATGATGCAAGGGCTGTGTCAAAGATTATTCAGTAGGGTATAAAAAGGAGAAAATTTTAAAAGTTACTTTTTAAGAACAACAATATGTTCCCACCAAAGTGACCAGGTTACAATGCCATATGCCCATATAAGTCACCATGTGATAGATTTTCAGTTTTATGTCAGCATGCCACAGGGCTTAACACCCCCAGTTCTTTTTTTGTTTGTTTTTTTTGTTTTTGGTACTAGGGTTTGAACCCAGGGGAGTTTGACTACTAAGCTACATCACCAACCCTTTTTATTTTTTACTTAGAGACAGGTTCTCACTAGGTTGCTAAGGGTCTTGCTAAGTTGCTGAGGCTGGTCTTGAACTTATGATCCTCCTGGCTCACAGGTGTGCACTACCACACCCAGCTCCCATATGTAAGCTTTAAAAGAACAACATTTAAAAAAAGTTAAAATACTAAGTTACAAAGCTCATATTTTAATATTAATCTCAAATATTACTGCACAACAAATGTTTAAACAGTAAGTCAACCTGGCAAGATTAGGAAACAAATTGTTCTGATAATCACATGCTAATATTTAGAATTCAATATACACATGATGCTGAAATTACACTAGCATCTAATATACTCTTTATGATGACTCAGAACATACCTCAAAATCATCACAATATCTGTCTCAGCATCATTACTATGATTCAAGTTATTTCACTGAAAAACTGATTAGATATCTCCAGTTAAAAGAATAGCTGGTTTGCGGTCCCCCATTCTCACAGAATTTTGAGAAAAGAAGGAAAATTTATTCTGTCCTGAGCCCTTCAGAGTTGCAGGTACCCCAGAAGCAGATAAATCAGGTTCCCCAGAAATCCTACAATTGTATAAAGTATTATTAGTCCATTTAAAAATGAGGTCTGCTTTATATTGGGGAAGGGGGAGTCTACCTGTGCTGAGAGTTAGACATTGCCATAGCCTTGAATGAATAAGAGTGGAAAAAGGTTACAGGGGTCCTTCAGAGGTGCAAAATAAAAAAAACAAATCAGGGTCCCAGGACCACAGGAGACCACAAATTCCAGGGTTCAAAGGTCCTCACATACAGAAGAAACTCTACTCACTTTCAATTCATAAGCTTTCATATCATGAACAGAACAATCAACCAAAATAAAAGTTTCAGCAACGCCTTCCACCAAAGGAGGATGTTAGCAATTGTTTACAAAAATACTTACGAACAGCCTTTCAGAACTTAAATTGTCTATAAGTAAATGAATGTTTGTTCCTGAATAAAGTAGAAATAAGGGTAGCAGAGGGAGATGGAGGAAGCAATCATATCACATGTGTATTTTAATTTAGACAAAGAAAAATTACTCTCCAAAGAGAAACATTAATGATATAAGTGATTCTCTCCATCCTTTCATCACTCAGTAAGATTAAATTCCGAGGGGCTGGGGTTTTACCTCAGTGGTAGAGCACTTGCCTAGCACATGTGAGGCACGGGATTCAATCCCCAGCACCACATAAAATAAATAAATAAAACAAAGGTATTGCATCCATCTACAACTAAAAAAACTTTTTAAATAAATTACAAAGTGAATGTATGAGGGAAGATCTGAATCTTTTTCTCTCAGTAACTCTGTATAGGACTATAACAGCATAAATACACTACCAAGAGTGAGATAATATTATTTGAACAACTATACAAACAGGCACTTAATGAAAGCTGAAAGAAAAACTGACCAAGTTAAACTTAGGTCCCCATCTGAATTGTCAAGGATAGTTTTGACTATACATGATTTTTAACCTTCACACCAGGTATAGAACCTAACCTCACACACTAATATCCTAGTTTGTAATGATTTTTTTTTAAGGATCAGGAACTGGACCCAGGGTCTTAAACATACTAGGAAATTGTTCTACCAAGAGCTACATCCCCAACCCCTTTTTGAACTTATTTTGAGACAGGGTCTCACTAAATTGCTACAATCCGCCTACCTCAGCCTCCTGAGTAGCTGGGATCACAGATGTGTGCTGCTGTGCCCAGCTTCCCTATTTTGTGGTCATATATGTCCTCCAAGTCACTGGATACAGGGCAAACAGAACTCAAGAAGTAAGTGTGTCCTCAATGAAACCTAAAGTGCTAAATTCCAATTAGTGAGAAAGGGAACAAAACCTACATTGAAATTAGAAGGAAAGAACTGATACCTAAAAACATGCATTAAACCACATTCCCTTCTCCAACAAAACTATTACTTATACGCTCTGCATAACACCATTTAAAGTTATCTGTAACACCGTTTATTTGTTCACTAAGTATTTAGTAAACACTGGGCTAGTCACTATACAAAATATAGACAAGAACCTTGTAATCACAGTATTAATGGTCCTACAGAGACTAGACATTAAAACATATATAAAATATAATTAATGTTATAAAAAGAAGGTATGAGAACATACAATTAGTACCAAGTTCAATAGGGGAAAAAGAGACCAGAGAAATTTCAAGCCACATTGTAGCTGATCGTCAGCCCAAGATTATTCCACTAATTATTTACAAAGGCTTGTGACTGACTTGTTGAGAAGTTGTGGGACTCATATACTATCTGCAGTGTCTGGAATGCATAATCCTTCATTCTTCCCACATGTTGCATAGCATCAAGCCACCTATGTAGAAGCCACACCCACCACTCTAATTGGAGACTCTAGTTTCATGTCAACATGTCAAGATATATTCCTCAGATCCCTCAAACTTTTGTTCTCTCCACTGGACATTAATGTCCTTGAGAACAGTTTATGGGACTTTCATCCAACTACTTCCTCACTCAAGCACTAGGACATAGTCTGGCACATACTGGTGTTTATAAATGTACAGTAAAATGAAGATTACCTCTTAACAGAATTTGCTGAGAATCTCATTAAATCTACTATATCAACATGTATGCACACGGGCACACACACACATATATATAAAATAGCCTAACACAATTGACAGTATATTTCAAATAATATTTGAGATCCTATAGAACTAGCTTATAAACTCCTGTTTATCAGTTCCTGTTTACCTAAGTAAAACAAGCACCAATTCATGATACTGATTTTTTTCCACCTATCCAGAAATCACAATGGGTTACTAATCCTAATAAAGAAAATGATCTCTTCTGTGAAGGCTTCCTTCCTGCTTAATAATTTACTCTAATTGTAATCTCAACTTCTACTCCACATACATGGTACCAAATTTCCATTTTTCTAAGAAGAAACTTAAAACTTTTGGCATAAAACATATTGGGAAAAATATTAAAGTACAAGAGAAATGAAGTATGACAGTCTTAGGCTCAGTATTATTATGCTATCTAAATGCTAACTCCCTGGGGGGTAAAAATAATAACAGAATGTGTGACAGATACCATTGCCCTGTGTACATGCATGAACGCACAGATGGTGTGACCCTACTTTGTGTACAACCAGTGAAACAATAGCTGTACTCCATTTGTGTTCAATGAATCAATAAGTAAATAAAATAAATAAATAAATAAAAATTGAAAATAAATAAATAAATAAAATATTAAATAAATAAATAAATAAATGCTAACTCCCTGTGTTATATACTTGCTCATACACTCTTAATAGCAATTAGGACACCCATACTCTAACATTTTTTACAAGTAAAATCCCCCAAACTAGTTAACAAAAATTAATCCCAAGAGTACTGCCACTGAGCATCTTCTTGATTTGCCAAATTATTAAGTCAACTAAAGTTAGGTGCAGAACAATAAAATATAATGGTTTTGTTTAGTTTTGCGATGACTAAGGGAGACACTAATCAAATTTAACAGTGCAAAATATTCAAGAACTTATTCATGAAACACAAAATTAGAAAATCTGTTTCTTCTGTAAATGTAAAAGTTGTTTAGAACAGAGAAGAGAAAACACTTAAGAATTACTCAAAGCAACTGTACAGCTTGTTTCAGTGGAAAAACCCAAAGAAGAATCAATTTCCTAAAGAAATCAACACTTCAGGGAAGCTTTTAGAAACATATGAGGAAAGGCAGGTTACTAAAGGGATAAAAAGTTGAAGAAAATGCTGAGTTTAAATTTAATAAGCCAAAAGAATGTACCCACCAAACATAAGCATGCAAAAATAGAATGGAAAAAAATGATTTTTCCAGAGCCCCCTGAAAAATTGGAAATAAACAATACACAACTTATGGTTTTCCTAAGAACATCACCGTAAAAGGAAAGCACTTCTGAATAATGAATATTTATTGTTTAAAATAACTCTTCATATGAACATAGCTAAATACAAGAAAATGGAATAGGGAAAGCAAACCAATCAACCACCACAAACAAAAACATCGTTAAAGTCTTAAAAAAGTTTAAAAAAAACATATATTAAATCTTAAAAAATACTGTTACCACCTCAGGATATTAGAGGTGACTAAAAACTCAACAGAGAAAAATCAAAAATTATGTTCTAAATAGATAACATAAAAACACTAAAGTACAACTGGATGATATAGGCAGAAGTTTTGAAATACAGACTGAGGAAAAAACATTAAGGGAGAGCTTCCCAATGAAAGCCAACCAGCCTGATCATGAAAAGGAAGTTAAGGAACAAAAATAAATTCTACAAATACACGAGCTGATGACCAATTAGACTGTAAAATGGTGAACTTTTTGTATGAACTCCATCTCCTCACATCAAACGATTCAATTCGTGTGTGACAATGGTCTCATTTGTCAGACCAGATGAACTAGGTACGTCATATTCAGTGGACCTTAGAGACAGAGTAAAAGATTCTTGCCTGGAATAGTTGTTAAAACCTTAAATGGGCTGGGGATGCAGCTCTGTGGTAGAGTGCTTGCCTGGCATGCATAAGGCCTTGAGTTTGATCCCTAGCACTATAAAAAAAAAAAAAATTAAATTAAAATTAAAAAAATTAAAAATTTAATAATGTAAAACTTTAAACAGTACTGATATGATGAAGTCTAAATGTTTATGCCTCCCCAAAATTTGACTGTTGAAACCTAATTTCCAATGCAATATTATTAAGAGGTGGTGCCTTTAGAGGTGATTAGGTCATGAGGCAGAGCCTTCATGAATGATAAGTGCCTTTATAAAAAAGGCCTAAGGGAACTGATTTTTCCCCTTCTACCACGTGAGGACACAGTAAAAAAACATGGCCTGTGAAGAAAAGAGCCCTCACCAGACAGCAAACCTGCTGGAGCCCTCATCTAGATTTCCAGCCCCCAGAACTGCAAACCACAAATTGTGTGTGTGTGTTTGTGTGTGTGTGTGTGTGCGTGTGTGTGTGTGTGTGTGTGTATTTGCAGTGCTGGTATCAAATCCAGAGCCTCATTCATGCTAGGCAAGTGCTCCACCACTGAACCACATCTCCAGTTCACCTATTTTTAAATTACCCAATGTAAGGTACTTTGTTATAGCAGCCCCTAAAGGACTGACAAGTACTATAAAATGCATTGTTTGATATAAATATTTTGCTTTATTAAGTGTCTCATATAAGGAAAACCAATCAGTTTTTCTAAAGTCCAGTTGGTTTCTTAAAATTAATTTTGCATATCCTAAAGCAATTTCTTCCCACTTAATAATGGAGAGTATTCTTGCTACAACAGGAAAAGAACAGAAACTATCTGAAGGCATAACATATAGTGAGGGTAAATGTTTCATGACACTGGTTCAGTTATATGTCTACTTATGTGTGTACACCACATAAAATGCATTTCTACTGACAGTCACTCATAGTTAAAAAAAAAAAAAAAAAGCTTGAAGAGCACTACATTGTAGTATGAAATTTGGAGTCTTTTCCACAGGAAGTGATCAAAGAGTACCTGAGATTCCAGATTAGGAACCAGCACCACACAGAGTACTTCATAAAACATCAGGCAAGTGTGACAGGTATGGCAGGCAGGACTCTGTTTTTCTGCTCTCTTGCAGCCACAACTCTCAAGAGTCACTTGGTTAACTAACTTATAGTAAAAAACAAAAGTAGCTGACAGGCTGCTGATAAAAACTAATTGCATTTCCAAAACATGGCTCTTTTTAACATCTTGAGCTCTTAATATTTAAATGCAAACTGGAAAAAACTTTTTGTGCAAATTGTCTAAGAAACTTTTTCTGCATAAGTACTCCTTGAAATATAAAAGATCCCACCACAAACTTGCTTCTCCAAAAATCAGCTGGTCTGAGCTGACACTGCCACCTTTTGGCCAGTGCAAAGAATTGTACACATCTTTGTGGCTTTGTACATCTCCTCTCCCTTTCCTGACCTTCAGGATTTAGCATCTTTAGCCTCAAAAGGATTGTACATACACATCACTATTTTGCCTACCTTCACTCTCAGAAGAGTAATGTTCAACTACAGGTCCTTGGACAATAGTCCTCTGGGAGCCTCTAACCATCCTCTTCAGCCGTCTCCAATTATGAATAGGAGAATACAATGTTTCTTATTCAGCTGGGTACCCTGTTCATATCCTTTATGTTAAATCTCCAAGCTCTCTCCCCAACTCCTGGGATACAATGCACCTGACAATATGCAAAAAAAAAAAAAAAAAAAAAATTCTCAAACACATCCTGCCCTCTTCAATGCTACCTCATTTCTTGATAAAGAATCTTACCATCTTGAACCAGTATTCCAGCCCAAGCCACCTTAATTCCCTGCTTTTGCTTTATTCCCTTTGATCCATTCTTTATACTTTTCCCAGAATATTCAAAATTATAAGTCTGATCACTCTTCCACTTAAAATCACTGTGTGGCTCTCCAAGGTATATGCCTTATACCAGAACTAACAGCAGCAGCTGATATTTATTGGGAAGTTGTGTGTCATATACGTCTATTACCTCATTTAAATCTCACAACATATATATTGATTTTTTTAATTCTTATTTTATAGATTTAAGGAAATCAAAATTTGAAGAAATCACATCCTCTGTCCAGACACACAAAGGTAGTGAGGGCAACTAAGATTATAATAGCCTTTGAAATCTGGTTTTGGGTCTCTTTTTAGCTATTTTCTAGCACCACTACCCAACAAACCCTGCCTTCCAACCACACCAAATCACCAAAGAACCCCTGACCATTTGATGCCCTTTCAGAATTCCTTACCAAGACACACAAACTATTCCCTTGGTTGTAGGTACCACTTATCCACCTTCAGAATTCTCTCTAAAGTCTTTTTTCTTTCTTTTCTACCTTCTCCAGTGGGAAACCTCTAGGCAGATTGATGTAAACCAAACAGATATAGGCATTCCACTCTGTACTTCAAAACACTACAATACAAAGTACTCAAATACATTTTCCAAACTACCATCCAGGTGAGAATCTAGAGCAGTCTCATAAACACCAAAATTCATCAAAAAATAAGAAAAGATCAGCAATAAAGTAACAGCAAAAGCTAATAAAAATACCCTCAACATTTCCATAAAATATCCATAAAATAAATTCAATTATTTCAAAATATGTGCTAAATCATTCTGAATACTAAGGGGATTTTTAAGTTTTTATTCTGAAAATTTGGACTGTTCCTTAATACACAAATTAAATACAACCTATTAAGATTTACTATTAGCAAACCAAGAAAAATTTGCAGAAAACTAAAGAGTTCTTCTATACTATAACCAGATTCAAAAAAATAATTTTTCATTACAAAATGTCCATGCTTATGAAGCATATTAAATGATGTGGAGGTACAACGATTATGTTACCACATCTCAAGTATTAGCAGATTATCAGGAACATGCAGTGATATTAGGAATCTCTCCTGAGCATTAACTAACAGTTAAACAGCACCTCTTCAAAGTACTACTCTAATACATTAGCTTAAAATTCCCCACACTAAAGCTCACAGTTTTGTCTATTCACAGTCTCAAGAACTTCCTGTAATTACTCTTTAACTAGCATTGGACACTAAGTACCACCATATATTAACTGCGATCCTTTAAAGACTTTTCTAGTTCATTAAAAAAAAAAATGGTAAGATCACAGCACCTCTTCCAACCACATCTCAGTTTCCATACACCTTTCCTTGCTCTTTCCATATAGTCTTAACAAATAATATTCCTATTCCTTAGGTAAATTTCTTGCTGAAAGCAGAATTTTTTTTTTCATAACAATGTAATCAAATAGAGATATTTAGGAAATCACCTTTAATGGATACAGAAGGATTAGTACATGGTTCAAGTACTACTCTACGGTGATTAACCCAAAACTATTTTGCCTTTAGCATCCTAACTGGCTACAACCAACAAGCATTTTCTGAATACATGTTATATAGAATAATGAGGACCAGGCAGAAGAATTAGTGTAAAGGGGTGTTTTACGGTAATCTCAGAATATCAGACTTAGTCTTAAGAGAATGGAAAGTGAATAGATCCATTAGCAAGACTTGAAAACTAATGGAAAATGAGAGAACACAGTTAGGATGAATCCCAGGTTTATAATTTGGGTAGCTGAGTTACTGGCACCATCATTTACCAAGATAGAAAAATGAGGTAAATACATGAATAGACATCAGTAAAGCAAGCTGAGAAAGAACAAGTATAAAAGAAAAATAAGAGAGAATGATGTCTTGGAAGGAAAAAGAAAAGGTATCAAAAACATTGGCATGACCTATGCCTAACACCACACATCTATACGGGGAGGCTGAGGAAGGGGACTGATAGTTCAAGGTCAGGTTCAGCAACTTTAGCAAGATTTTAAGACACTTAGCGAGACTCGATCTCAAAATTTTAAAAAATTAAAAGGGATGGGGATGTAGCTCAATAGTAAAGTGCCCCTGGACTCAATCACCAGTACTGCAAAAAAACCAAACCAACAATGGGCATGATCACCTAAAAGGTTCATAGTGGATTTAACAATTAGGAACTATGTCAAAGGACAGATACAATTTCAGTAAATAAATACAGAAAGCATGAGTAAAACATTGTTGGGGGTAGGGAGGATGACTCACACAATCAAGACAAAAAAGGAAGAGTGCAAAATATGTTTGAAATTGAGAAGAATTAATTGTATTGGATGGAAGATCATGTAGCAGAAGACAGAAAATGGAAGTATAAGTTAAAGACTTTCAATTCCAGACTTTATTTTATTTTTGGATTTTATTCTATGAATAGATAGAGTAAAGACATACGGCTTTTTTCTTTTTAAGACAACTACTCTGAGAACAAGGTATATGATGAACTGGAATGACAAAGAGTTAAAGCAAGAGAAGCTATTAAGAGGCCTTTAAATGACCTAAACATAATAAGGAAGACCTGAAAGGGAATGATGGTAGCCAAAGTAAAATTAAAGGAATATATGAAAGAGAGAACTCTCACCTTAAGATTTCTATGATATAGTGATATAAGAAATATATATTTGGTTTCTACCCAATTCAAGGCAGACAGCTCCTAAAATCCTTGGAATTTACAGTATGCTACTTAGTCTCTTGTATGATAATAAAATGACTGGTAGTTTAGATGTCCTAGATAGCCTCAGGATAGGGACTGGTCAACAAAATGACCAAGGCAAATTTAAAGGGTTGGGACTTTCAGCCCTCCCCACAACTTTCAGGGAGGGGAGAGGGCTGAAGGTAAAACTGATCACCATGACCACTGATGTAATCAATCATAGCCATATTATGATACTTCCATAAAAACCAAAAGGACAGAGTTCTCAGAGAGCTTCTGGATTGCTGAACATGTGGAGGAACCTGGAAAGTACAAATAGGGTATAAACTCTGCACCCCTTCCCACATGCCTTGCCCAATTCATCTATTCCATCCAGCTATTCAGTTAAATCTTTTGCAGTAGTCTTTATAATAGATTTGTAAACCTAAGTGTATCCCTAAGTTCTGCAAAGTGCAACAGCAAATTAACTGAACCCAAGGAAGAGGCGTATGAAACCTGATTTATAGCTAGTCAGTCATCAGTACAGGTCACAATCTGGTGTTTGCCACAGGCATCTGAAGTGGTAGCAGTCTTATGGGACTGAGCCTTTATCCTACAGATCTGATGCTACCTTCAGGCAGACAGTATCAGACATGAGATAAACTATAGGAGACTCATTGTCAGAAGTGTGGTGTTGAGTTGGTATATGAGAAGAACTTTGGATTTTTCCTATCTACTAATATTGCCCCAGATATTCCACTATTACTATATACTATGCCCTTTACATTGTATCATAAGCATTTGTGGACTATGATCTTCTCATATTCAGCCTCTCATTACATACTAACAAGTAAGGAACAAGGGAAATAGTCAAAAAATGTCTGTTGAATTATAAAAGAATTTATAAACTGACCAAATATAGAAGTGAGACTTAAAGATTTCAGAGAAACCTGAATAATTCACAAGACAGAGGTAGAGAAAACACTTGTGGAGAGGTTAGGAGGGGAATCAAGCTTAAGGAATGAGTTTTAAGAGAAGCTGTTTGTGTGGAGGGTACCTCAGAACAACATCCAAATAGAAATGTCAGAAGGGGAAAAAAAATACAGGTGAGGAAAAACTCAGACAAAAATAAAGATTAGGGAAATACAATAAAATCATCAACAAATCTTATTATTTGCTAAGGACAACAAATATTCAATAAAATAGAAATTTCCTAAGATTCTTTGTGATGACTCTGTCCATAAGAATGTTATCTGAATTGATCATATGTATATCCTGTACAAACTTAAGGATGTAAATAGCCAACCAAATGAGTCAATCAGAACTGGGTCAACACTAAGTAACTATTTGCTTGACTCAATCATTCATTCAACAAAAATTTACTAGGGGTAAGGGAATCCAGCCATGAAAGCAGACTAAACTATAATAAATATGGAAAATGTCACAGGAACACAGATAACAGAGAATATAAGGAGGAATAGGCAAAATAGGACCAAAAAATGCTTACCAGCTTTCCTAGAAGAGGAAACACAAAAAGATAAAGGATTTAATGAGATAACTAAGATGATGAGTGATATTCTAGAAAAATAAAAGGTATCATATGTGCAAAACACAACATACCCAGTTTCTCATCTTCATGGAACCACGACAGAAGGTGAAGGCAAGGCAACTCATGGAGGACTATCTGAACACTGATAAGGAATTATCAGGATAAGGATAAGGATAACATTTATCCTGTAGTCCTATGATTAAAAAAACACTGATAAAAACCACCAGATATACATTAGAATCCCTGAAAAAGCAGTCCATATTCTCTAAAGCAGAATGCTTGTGGAACAAGTGCATAAGAGGCAAAAAAGAAGGGAAACTAACTTCTGCAGACAACAGGGACTTTTTCAGCAATAACAGAACTTGATAGGATCTACCTTTCAGAAATCCATCCACAGATCAGTGGCTAAGGTAAGAAAATGTGTAAAGAGACAAAAAAAGAAGAGGATTAAGAAACAATCGCAAAGATGCTACAGCACAAAACGTAGACTACTACACTCAAACAAAAAAGAACAACAGAAAGAGGCACATAAAGTACTGTAACTAATATGTGCTTTCGCCACTTTCTGAATTCATATCATATATCAACCAACCAGAAGCAATTACAGTAAAATTGTGGTCAAGTATAATAGAAATAAAGACGGGTGGTGAAAAGTAGCTATCAAAATTTCCCCTGTTAAGGAAATCTGGTCCTAGGCCAACATGATGAAGATTTGGACCTATTTTCTCTTCTATTAGGTGCAGAGTCTCTGGTCTGATTTCTAGGTCCTTGATCCACTTTGAGTTGAGTTTTGTACAGGGTGAGAGATATGGGTTTAGTTTCATTTTGCTGCATATGGATTTCCAGTTTTCCCAGCACCATTTGTTGAAGAGGCTGTCTTTTCTCCATTGCATGTTTTTGCCTCCTTTGTCAAGTATGAGATACCTGTACTTATTTGGGTTTGTCTCTGTGTCCTCTATTCTGTACCATTGATCTACCTGCTATTTTGGTACCAATACCATGCTGTTTTTGTCACTATTGCTCTGTAGTATAGTTGGAGGTCTGGTATTGTGAAACCCCCTGCTTCGCTCTTCTTGCTAAGGATTGCTTTAGCAATTCTGGGTCTCTTATTCCTCCATATGAATTTCATGATTGCTTGCTCTATTTCTATAAGGTCCATCATTGGGATTTTAATTGGAATTGCATTGAATTT
>JAJEJO010001184.1:169446-201666 GCA_020662805.1 Glaucomys volans
GATTTCATCTTACCCCAATTAGAATGTCTTTCATCAAGAACACAGGCAACAACAGGTGTTGGCGAGGATGTGGGGAAAAGGGTACACTCATACATTGCTGGTGGGAGTGCAAGTTGGTGCAGCCACTCTGGAAAGCAGTGTGGAGATTCCTTAGAAAACTTGGAATGGATCCACCATTTGACCCTGCTATCCCACTCCTTGGCTTATACCCAAAGGACTTAAAATCAGATTGCCTCAGTGATGCAGCCACATCAATGTTCATAGCTGCTCAATTCACAATAGCTAGATTATGGAATCAACCTAGATGCCCTTCAGTAGATGAATGGATAAAGAAACTGTGGTATATATACACAATGGAATATTACTCAGCCATAAAGAAGAATAAAATTATGGTATTTGTAGGTAAATGGATGATGTTGGAAACTCTTATGCTAAGTGAGATCAGCCAATCCCAAAAATTCAAAAGCCGAATGGTCTCTCTGATATATGAATGATGATGCATAATGTGGGGGGGAAAGATGGCAAGAATGGAGGAAAGATAGCTAGCATAGAGGGACGGGAGGGGTCGGGGTGGGTGGGGGGTAAAATTAATAACAGAATGTGTGACAGATACCATTGCCCTGTGTACATGCATGAATGCACAGATGGTGTGACTCTACCTTGTGTACAAACAGTGAAACAATAGCTGTACTCCATTTGTGTTCAATGAATCAATAAGTAAATAAAAGAATAAATTAAAAAAAAAATTTCCCCTGAAAAGCAGTTCATACAAACTTTAATTAAAATTTTTTTAGTGTTTTCTTTTTTTTAAAAAAAAAAAAGCTATTTCATAAAACTACCACACTGACAGATTACCATATCAAGATATCTAATAAAGCTGACCACTCCTTCTTTCTTAAGACATATCACTTGACTTCACCAATACAACTGACTCTTCCAGAGGGTGCTCCTTATTCTTCTTTGCTAGTGTCTCTGCCTCTCTTTGTATACATTATAGGATCTCAAGGGAAGTTTCTGGACTTCCCCAGACACACTTCCTAAACTATCTTAATCAGTTTTCATGACACTGAAGTGCTATCTGCCAATCACTGGAAATCTACGTCTCCAGTCCAGATTTCTGCCCTGAACTGCAGACTAACGTATATCCAGCTGTCTACACAATATCTTCACTTAGATTGCTAACTTGGCATGTTCAAAACTGAACTCATTATTTCCTCATAAAACCTGCTTCTTCTGCAATCTTTCTCATCTCAGTCAATATTAACTCTATTCTTCTAGTTTTTCAGGCCAAAACCCACAGACCACATCTAATCCACCATCAAACTGTTGGCTCTGCATTCAAAATGTATACAGAGTGGGAGTGCTTCTCCCAACCATGACTAAAATCAATATCATCATCACCCACCCAGGATTACTGCTGCAGCGAACTAAAAGATCTCATTATGCCCTATCCCTGACATATTCTCTATCCAGCAGCTGAGAGAAACATTTAAAACAAGTCAAGACTTTCCAGTTACTTCCCACCTTCAGAGTAAAAGCCAAAGTCCCATTAGCCTACATGGCCATGTATGATCTGACCTTCTCCCAACCAAGCCACCTCTAGGACTTCACCTTCTACCAATCATTCCCCTCAAAGCCTCCACTGATATGCATGTCACTCCTTGAACATAACAAGCATACTTTGGCTCAGGATATTTGCACTCCTGTTCCAACTTATCAAATGTTTCTCCCCTACCTATCTGCACCCCCCTCATATCTGCACAAATAACTCTCATTTCAAGATCTCTACCCAAATACCAGTTCTCATTATAGCCTTTCTTCTAACCATCTTTTATAAAACAGCAGTTTCTCCCTTACCTGCTCTTTTCACCTTATTCTGCTTTATTTTTCTCCATAAACTATAAAAGCTGAGACACTACATATTTATTTATTTATTTTATATATCATTCATTAGAATGTAAGCTCCACAAAGGCAGACAATTGGTTCACTGAACTACTCCTAACAAATGCTCATCCATCTCAAATGGAAGGATGAAGGAAGGAAGGAAAATCCAGAGTCAGGATCTGGTATAAAAGTGGGGATTGAAGGAAATGCCTGTGTAGAAGTTCTCCAGTCCTTAGAAAAACAATGACTGCAAGAATTGACCCAACAATAGCCAAATCTATAACCCCAGCCAGTGCCAATAATAAACAAGGGTTGACACATCCCTACTGTGAAAAAAAAGTACAGAGAAGAGAGGGAGAAGATGGTCAACCCTGTCCTCGTACTCCTTGAAAAGAAACATCACCTAGATGTTTCACTAGTTCCTGGTTGCCTACCAACTCTGACCAAAATATCACTAACCTCTTAATAGCTGTTATGAATAGTTCCTGCTTTTCTAAGCTCTGGTCTTCTGAGAAAACTGTAACTCCCAATCCTAAGACTGGCTGCCAAGACATAATGGTCAGAGAAAGCTCTCAAATTTCCCCAAAGCACTCAGGCTGCAACCAAATATCAATAACATAATAACAATTCAAAGAACCTTCTGGTGTGTGCCTCTCTTTATTGTCCCTAGTGTATACACCGGTGGCTCAGTCATCAAAGATTTTGATATCTTGGTGTGTGGGAGGGGGGGATTCAAAGCAAATATATATGTATGTGTATGTGTGTGTGTGTGTGTGTGTGTGTGTGTGTATAAATATATTCATTTTAAAGAAAGGTTGAATGGTGAGGAATAAGAAGCATATCCACTAAGATATGAGGTATCACCTGGTTTTTCAATACCAGACCCCAAAAGAGATCATGGGCCCTGAGATACTCAGTATTCCTCAGTTAAATAACCATGTCTTCCATCTCCCATTCCCACATTCAGAACTGAAGATATGGGACAGGAGTCCCTGCCAAATTGAATAGCTGAGAGCAGTGATGTGCATAGAAAGGAAGGGAAGGGCGGAACTCATGTTTTTTTCTCCCCTTCCCTTCCCCTTGTACTTACCAAGTAAGGAAACTGGGCAGATGAAAACTGGAAAGGAGGAGACAGAGAGTAGAGGGTAAGAACAACCTGAAGCAAAGGGCAGCAGAAAAAATTAAGAGCAAATTCTTTTTCTAAGTGACTCTGAAAAATCAGACATAAGAGTTAAATTAGAAATTGATCAAGTAAATGGAAAATTAGTACCCACGCTTTTTTATAATTATAGAATTGTACAAAGAGACATCAAATGTGGTGACACATGCCTGTAATCCCAACAACTCAGGAGGCTGAGGCAGGAGGACTGCAAGTTCAAAACCAGTCTTGGCAACTTAGTGAGACCCTCTCTCAAAAACTAAAAAGGACCCGGGGTACAGCCTGATGGTAGAGGACCCCTGGATAGTATAATATCCAGTACTGCAAAAAGAAAGAAAAGAAAGGAAAGGAAAGGAAAGGAAAGGAAAGGAAAGGAAAGGAAAGGAAAGGAAAGGAAAGAAAAGAAAAGAAAAGAAAAGAAAAGAAAAGAAAAGAAAAGAAAAGAAAAGAAAAGAGAAGAGAAGAGATTCTTCATTATTTGGAATAATCTGTGGCATTTTAAGAATGACAAGTCTCAAAGATGATCCAACTATATTCAAATTAAGCTACTCATCAACATGGAAAAATAAACAGAAGAAATACTTCAGTTCTCATGGATCTAGCCTTTAAAAATCCTCTGGCTCTCCAAGTGCTCCAAAACCTAAATTTAACCAACCATCACAAAGTTATTTCTCTGCCTTTAGAGATTTAGAAAAGGCAGAGAAATAACTTTGTGATGTTCAAAAGCGATTAACTCAATAGACAAGAGCAAAAAACTCAAGAGATTTCACAGAACATTTCTTACTGGTTAATTCACTTAAAGAGAAAGGAGTGTTCTGACTGGTTGATTACAATAGGCTGAGTCCCTCCTCAGCTCCCTCACTGTTGGGCTCTACCTCATCCTCGACAACTGCTGTCACATTCTAGAGTTCCTCTTCCCCTACCCACTCTAATTTTGGTGATTTGTTTTTTCTTAGTTCAGTTTCTTGTCATCTTTCTGTGTCTTCTCATCCGGTATTCCCTCAAACTTATTCCCAATCTCTATCCTTGAGGAGCACACGATTCAGTGGGGGAGGTAGAGGTGTCACTAGATCAGGACCAGGTACAACACATCGAGATGAGTACAATGGAAGAAATAAAACAAGGTGCTGTGAGCACAAAATCATCTGTCATTACTTGGTGTCTTCCAAATCAACACTCCAACTTGTATATTTACTTGTATACCAATTATTCAGTCCTATATCTTTCCAGACTATTTCCTGATCTCCACTTTCACCTCAGAGTTTAGACCTCATTTCTCAAACAATCTATTTCAATCACTTCCTATAAGACACACAATATATTTCCATATTGTCACATCAGTCATCTCTCAAAAAGAAATAACATTCCATATCATCTCCTTGCTTTGAAATATCGAGTATCTTTCAAATGCCTAAGAGAAGTCCAAATTCTTCACACAGCAAATAATTCATTTTTAAAATAATGACTCATAAAAGCAGACAGGCTGTCCTGAGTTCTAGTTCCACTCCTTCCTAGCCATGTTACCTTTAGCAAATTACTCTGCATCTATAAGTTTTCTCATGCACAAAATGAGAATACTAAAAGACCTACCTTTTAGGGTTACTATGAGGACTAAGTAAGAAACTCCATGCCAAGTCCCCACACAGTATATCTTCTAACTATTGCCCTGGACTATCTCATCTATCTAGACCACCATCACTTCTCAAAGACAGTAGATAACCAAGGTTTGGCTCCATGTATTTTAGAATAATTAATTGCAAGAGTCTAGATAGAAACAATGTTCCAATTAATCCTGAACCAACAAAACCTTCGATTAGGCAATATACTGCTTTCATGAAAACCTTAGTCTAAAATTGACCATAATTTATTTTTAAAAAGCAAGTATCCATGTATTTTTTTTAACTACATTATTTTATATTGTCTCCCTATTCAAACTCAGGAAGAAGAAAGTGGAAATTGATAAGAATGTGGTTTTCTATAATATAAAATCCACATGAATGAAATTCAGTCTCAAATGCATATGTAATCTACCAAATATGTACACATATAACAACAAACTCTAGAATCTTAATAAAAGTATGCATCAGGTAGCAGGGTAATTTCAACCTAAGACTTCATAATCAAAACACAAAAATCACAAAACTTTTTTTAAAAGTCAGTGATTCTAATAATACTAAAAAATACTACAAATCCTTCAATGCTAAAAATAAAGCAGATCAGAAACACCTTTCAAAAGATTAAATACTTATGGGTCAGTGCTAATGAAAATGATGAAAAGACTTCAGTAAGTTTATAACTGAAGGACAAACAATTCATAGAAAGGAGAAAATAGAACTAGAAAAACACTGCATTTGCTTTTTTTTTCTACTATGGGCTATGATATTAGACAGCAAGTATTCTAATACCCACTTTTAAAAATCAAACAGAAAGAAAAGACTATAAAAAATGTATGATAGAATTGGTCAGCTAAACTCAGCTGGAGGCAGTGCACAGCAATACCTTTTTAAATAATATTTGGCACTCTTTTATGATAAAAATCTTCATACCATCTGACATTGTAATTCCTCTCCTGCGCCTTTAACCTAAAGGAAAGAAGCAAAAATGATAAATAACTATATATTAACTGCACTACTTACAAAATGGTAAGCAACCTAGATGTCCAGTTACTAAAAAAGAAGTAACTTAACTCACTGTAACACTGTTTAATAATCTAAAGATATAAAACTATAGCAAAAAGAAAATACACTAAGTATGAAAGCATTAAACATTACATTTATGATTTGACCATAGAATAAAACCAAATAGATATGATAAGAAATAAGAAAGATTAAAAGCTTATTCTGATTTTTTTTATTTCTTTGGCATTATGTTGTTCCAATAAAAAGACTATTGGCATTGATCAGGCTAAGTACACATTTCAAAACTGACTTTTTAGAAGCATGAAACTAAAACAAACTACATTTAACACTAAAAACCTATCACATATGAGTAAGTGGATCAGCCCTTCTAACATAAGGACAAACTATACATGTAATTTCAGCCATGCTATTAGGCAACTGTAACTTTATCATATCAAAATCTCTTCCATCAAAATTTAACTGTCTGTGCGATCTCCATCTGGTGATCAGAAGTCATTTATTACAAGGCATCTGGAGAGAGGACCCCAAGCACCAAAGCTAAAACTGACCGCATAGAATGGTGAAGGTTCAGTTTCCCTTATGTTCCCAGATGAATTATGTTTCTCAACCACTCTGGGGCTCTTAATCCCTAGGAGCAGCAGCTAAAGATTTAAGGAGGAAGAAAATGAAGCAGATTTGCACTCTGAAAATTTGGTGACCTCCTCATTTTTCCACACCACACCATGAAGCAGTGAAAAATAAACAAACATGAGGTCAGAAGATGTGAGACAGAGATGACCCTAAGTAATCTCAGGCATGTTACCTGTCTTTTTAGGCTGTAGTTATTTAATTACAAAATTTTTAAAGTTGAACCAAATAATCTGTTAATTCTTTCAAGTTCAATACCTGTTATTGTAACAGATCCCTTCTTTGAACACACCCAAGTCTCTCATTATCCCCACTCAGATGGTAAAATAATTACTGAAGTTTAGAATTTAGGAGACGAGGGGTAAAGGTGAAATACAAAGATGATCAAAAGACTTGGACAGTCATCGGGCTCTGTCCCATGTGACCCTGGGCAAATTACTGCACCTAAAAATAAAGTCCTAAGACCAATGAAGCAACAATCGGTATTGGCCATGCCCTTCTTATTCCTCATCATAAAATGGTTTTTATCTATCATACTAGGATTTCTTTCCTAATCAGCAACAATATTTACTTTGTTCTTGGGTTTTCAAAAGTACCTTGAAATTTTCTGATACTGAAAAAGACAGTCTGTTTTGCCTACCTTAAAACCGTATTCAAGCCTGAAATCATTCCTCCAGAACACATACAGTTAAACAGTATTTGAGCACCTGTGCCACAAAACACTATGTGCTAAAGTTGCAAACTTAAAAAGAAACTCAAAAGCCTAGTGGAGAAAGACATATAAACAAATCATTAACTACCAATTGGCAAAATGCTATCTGCATAATGTATTGTATCCTATTGGATCAGAGAGGACAAGAGGAATGAGACTCAGGTGTTATTTTAGTAAGGTTGTGAAGGGCAAGTTGTTTACTAAGAAGAGAAAATTTTCAACAGAGGGAACAGTGTAAAACCACAAAGGAAGATGCCATCTTCTGAGAGCTACTTAGTCTTAAATGCAAAGGGCAGGCATCATGGTAGAAGAGAAACTAAAATGTAGATAAGTACCAGAAATTATGAAAGCCTCAATTTTATCCAGATAGGCTATGAAGAGTCATCAAAGGGCTTCCAAACATGAAATCAAAGTCCTCTTCTTTCTCCACGCAGTAAAAAGAATTGAGTTTAGGCAACAAGCAAAAATTCTACCTGTAGAAAGGTAGAATTAAAAAAATTAATGAATACCTGCTCTCAAGATGGCTTCTAGCATTTTAGTACTATGGCATATTACTATAACACTGAAATAAGACACTATTAATTGTGCCTAAAAGGTGGAAGAAAGTTGTATTTTTAACCTAAAGATTATTTGAGGTCAATGTTGTCTAGAACACTTAAGGAAAACAACCAAATCAGAAAATAGCAAAGCAAACAATAAAGTCTGAAAAGAAAACTGACTTCAAGCAAAACATTCAGCAATTTAATATCCTTATCATATATTTCAGACTGTAAGTCTGACTGCAGACTATGCTTTGTACCTATCTTTCGCAGAAGGAGAGTATCTTAGATTTGGATAAAATAAAGTCTCCTTAAAGTCTCTTTTAAAGATGATGTTTTAAAAAAAACCTCTGGCCGAGTGAATAGACTCCATAATAATTTAATGTTCAGGAGAAAATAGCTACTTTCAAAAGGTTAAAGTTCATTTTCTCTCTCCTCTAAGAGTGAAAGCCTACATAGCAATCTGAGACCACAAAGAGTCCGTGCATCAGTAATTTCCACACTGCTAAGGCCTAGTTAGAAACAGCAAGTCTAATTGGCTGGATAGCCTACAAAGATGAATTTGCAATTATTGAAATTCAAACTTAAGCTTAGCCACCAAGGACCACATCAAAGGACTAATTCCTACAATTACTGTATGGAGAAATTCGGTGCATTATACAAATGGATACAAATAGCAGTTGTCTAAAGAAGAGAAGACAGCAGCGTCTGAACCCACAGCAACCGTATGACACACCAAAGTTTTATCTCAGGATTTTTTTCAGGGTGTGTCTTTGTAAATTTAAAAAAAAATCCACGCATTGGGAGCACCCCGGTACTTTCCCCTATCAACCCTCACAAGCATCCTGGCTCTGAAATCACTGGGCATCTCAGCCTCGCCCAGATTTCCCCTTAAAGAAAGGCGGCAGCCGCTGCGGTCCAAGACCCACGGCCCACAGCTTCCTGCGCCTGTCACAACCCGAGGGGCAAGGGGCGGCCGGCCTCCCCGCTCCACCACTGCCCGCCTCAGGCGGCTCGAGGGGCGCTCGCGGGGCCGCCTGGGAAGACTGCCTTTCCCGGGCCTCTGCTTCTCCCCGACGCCCAAACCTCCGCCTCGCTCTGGACCGCGCCCCCGTTACAGGCTACTCGGGGCACCCGCCATGGCCCGGGAGCCGGAGCCAGCGCCAGCGCCTACTCCGACCCTGACCCCAGCTCTCACCGTGCGGAGGTCGCGCTGCCTCCTCTCGGCCGCGGCCGGGTTGCGGGTCGCCCAGCGACCTGCAGGCCCCCGGACCGAAGGCGAGTCGAGGGGCCTCCCGTCACATTCCGGTCGGCCCCGAAGCACGACAGGACACAGCCAGCATCACGTCCACCGCCTCAGGGAGCGCCGGACTCCAGAGCCGCCGCCGCGCCCCCTCCCTTAGCCGGCGCCCGCCTGGACTCCGCCCTCCAGGGCCCGCGCACGGCGCGCGCGCAGCCCCGCCCCGGGACGCCCGTACGCAGGCGCGAAACTTACGAGGCAAAACCCCACCTTTGGGTCCGCCCCCTCAGCCTGACTCCGGCCTCAGCCCACCTCGGGCCCCGCCCCGCCCTCTCGCCAGCCTCCCCAGGCTCCGCCCCCACCCCGAGACCTGCCCCTCTCTGCTGACCTTGCCTCTCTGCCCACTGACTCAGGTCTTTGCTCCGCCTAACCACTGTTGCCAGGTCTGCGAACGACCTGATCTTGGGACTATCCCCTGGACTAACATTTGCTCCTTGACCGCGGTCAAACCTGTCAGGTCCTCCAGACTGAAAGTTACTAGTGGTCTCAGCACTGGGCCTGACAGAGTTCCTCCAACATTTTGTGTTTGCAAGTCCATACTCCTTTCTATTTGCCCTAGAGCATTCCTGAGCCACAGCGCCTTGCCTATCACAAAAGAACACTGAATCTGACTGGGACGAAGAAAATACCATACCCGGTGCTAAGATTCAGAGCTGTCCTATGGTGACATCAAACTGAAATCCTTTTGCCAGGGACCAGGTTATCCTTCTCTTTGGGGCTTCCATCACCCAGACCATCTTCCCCTCTGTCCTTCTTAGAGGGTTGGACCAGCCTTTGAGACTCCTCCTCCTCCTCCATCTGGCCAACAGTTGAAGCATTGTAGCTGCCCTTATCTCGTGCTAAACTAACTGCTCTTTGAAATCCTGCCGACCCCAACAGCTCTACTATAATAAATAAAATTTAAGAATGTCTTGAAAAATATCCATTTCTCCCATGTCTCCAGATCTGTAATACTCAAAGCAGAAAGGAGGGAAGAAGGAGGTAGATGCTTGGTTTCTAAAATCTGATTTCATTTAGTAATTTATTTTTATATTTTAGAAATAACCCATTATTTTTAATATCTAAATATGTAGATTGAATTTCTTCAGTCAGTGATGACGTGAGTGTGTTTAAAATGTTGAGAAAGATAGGATCTAAACATCCTACAATTTCTTTTTGGATTAAGTAAAATCATTAGAAAAACAAACACCAGACTGAACTCTTGGACACGTCCCTTATTATGGTTTGGATCTGGAATGTCTCCCCCAAGCTGATGTGTTGAAAGTATGATCCTCAAAGAAGCAAGGTTCAGAGAAGGGGCTTTTAGGCAATAATTGGATCATAGGGCTCTGACTTTATCAGTGGGTTAATACTTTTCTTGGATTATTCCATTGAGAGCTCAATGGACTACTGGCTGGTGGGACCCAGATGAATGAAGTAGGTCACGAGGGATGTACCCTGGAAGGGTTTATCTTCTCCCCTGACACCCCTGTCCTGCTGCCTCTGGGCTTCTATGAACAGCTCTCCTCTGCCACTTTCACCATGAGGTTCTGCCTCACCTCAACCCAAAGCAATGGAGCCAACCAACCATGGACAGAAACCTCATAAACTGTGAGCCAAAATAAATCTTTCCTCCTCTAAGTTGTTCTTGTCAGGTATTTTGGACACAGTAACCAAAGGCTGACTTACACGTCCCTCAAGCACATCCCTCAAAAGACGAAGTTATTAAAATGTGCTTTGGGATTTATGCCCTCAGCTAAAATTGAGAAATGGTAAAGAAATGGCTCCCCACAGCTTGACCTTGGGGTTTGGACAAAATACTACATTCTTAGCAATCTCCATATGAGGATGGAGGAACAAAAATCTGAGTTCCCCAAATCAGGAAGAATTTTGTTTCTCTACACCGCTAGATTATTATCTTGAGATTTCCTGAATATTTGAGGTGATCATATTCTCTTTTCTTCAGTGGCCGTGAAGTACTAAGTCATCCTTCTCTTTCTTTTCTATAAAGATAGAAGTCTTACTGGATGTTCGCTGTATGTGAATATTTTCCAGTCTCAACTCATTTTCTGTATTCCTATTTTGTCATTGCCCCAACTTCCTCCTTTCTTTGTTTGTCATTATGTCACATTGATTCTTTTTCTATTAGTCGTTTGTCTCAATGTATACCCTTGGGATTTTAATTTATGAGATGACTATCATGACACAGAGAGGTCAATGCATTGGAAGAAAACTTTTATTACTTACATTTCCTGAGAGCTAAGAACACTACATGCCATTTGGGACCACATGGAGAAGCACCAGGTTTGGTAAGGAGGCAAAATCAGTATGAGGGAAAAGTCCATGCCAGAGCTTTCATTGTGTTTGTTTGTTTGTTTGTTTGTTTGTTTGTTTGTTTTGTGGGACATGCATGATAGGGAAGATAAAACATCCTGGGATTGACTGGTTTGAATAATGTCAGAGAGTCCTAGGGGTGATTTCTAGTTGCCTGATACCTGGCCCTGGGAGATTTAGAGCAAGGGAAATAATGGTATGTTATGTGGAAGTTAGATAAAGGGAGTGGTTGAGGGCATGGATTTGGAATTGATTTGAGGGTATGTAATAGAATTTGGCGGGGGTGTGGGGGAGAGCGGTACTGAGATTTGTACCAGGGGACACTGCCACTGAGCTATTTGTTTTTGTTTGGTTTTGGTTTATAGTTTTTGAATTTGGGGGGTTATTTTTTGTTTTGTTTTTGTTTTTGTTTTGGGGTACTAGGGATTGAACTCGGGGCACCCCACCACAGAGCTCCATCCCCAGCCCTATTCTGTATTTCATTTAGAGACAGGGTCTCACTGAGTTGCTTAGTGCTGAGGCTGACTTTAAACTCGCCATCCTGCTGCCTCAGCCTCCCAAACCGCTGGAACTACAAGTGTGAGCCACTGTGCCCAGCTGTTTATTTTTTATTTTGAGACAGATTCTCACTAACTTCTTAGGGCCTAGTGCCTCACTAAATTGCAGAGACTGGCCTTGAACTTGTGATCCTCTTGCCTCAGGACCCAGTTTTAACAGCATTTTCAAACACCCGTGAAAGCTAGACTGCAGGGAAGGTTTAAACAACTTTGGCCATGGTGTGGAAGCTAGCTACACTCACCATTATACCACCAACACCCCTCTTGGCCATTGATTTGAATACAAAATAGACAAATGCAGAATCTAGGAAAACTGTATTTAGAACATTAGAATATCACTTAAAATTATTTGTAGGAAAATGTTGTGATTGATATATGTCACATAATATAATGATAATTATATTATCACATTATATTATGGTTTATATTACCTTTTAAGAGGAAGTTTGGAACCTGAGGGTCTGAAGCCTGTGTATGACTGAGGTTGAGAGTGAGAGTACAAACAAAGCTATATGGTGGTTCACAAATTTTAGCTTGCCTCCAAATCCCCTGGAGGACTTTTTAGCACAGATTTCTGGCCCCACCTCCAGAATTCTGATTCGGTAGGCCTGGAGTGAGGCCCCAAGATAAGTTCCCAGGGGATACCTATGCCTTAGGGATTACACTTTGAGAACCATCACACTTGGTAGCCTCTTTGACAACCATCAAAATGTCATGGGAAGAACCCTCTAAAGGTGACCATCTCCCAGTGAAGGATTAATGAAACACAAAGATCTAAGTGTCATGTGCTGCCACGTGGACAAATGCCACAGCTGAATAGAGCAACCTTCAGCACAGCCCGGGCAGGTGAGGTAACAACTGATTTTTTTTTCTTTTTGTTTTGAATTTTCTAATTTTTTTTTCACTTTCCTCCTCCTCCTTCTTTTGTTTGTTTTTAATAATGCTGAGAAAACGAGGCCATGATTTGGGAAAGTTGGACAAAAGATGAAAAACCAGATGGTATAAAATGCCATGCAGGATGTACAGGGTTCAGCCAGCTTTCCTTGTGTTTTTGGGATGCACCTAATGGTGTCAGAGCAGAGACAGGGAGCTGGATGAACTTGCAGGATTACAGCCTGGAACTGCTTGTTAAGAAACCAATAGCATGCCAGACCAGAATGCGTGTATGTGGCATAGGGAGAAGCTGCAGGGGAGGGAATAGAGAAGAGTCTAATTTTCAGACATCTGTAGGGATTGTGGTGGTATTGAGTCTAAAGAAGGGTCATAAAAACCTATTTATACATTTTTACTATAAATGTTTTTGTTAGATTAAAAAATGTATTTACATATCTCCACATCCACATGTTGAAACTCTAACCCCCAATGTGATGCTATTTGGAAGAGAGGCCTTCAGGAAGTAGTAGGACTGGATAATCATGAAGAGTGGGGCCCTCATGAAATGGGATTAGCATCCTTATTAGAAGAAGAAGGAGAAGGAGAAGAAGAAGGAGATGAACAAGAAGAAAAAGGAGAAGTCACAGGCTGCCTCTATTCACCACTGAGTGAGGATCCAACAAGGAGACAACCATCTGCAAACCAGGAAGCAGACCTCCCCCACATCAATCTGTATCTTAATCCTGGACTTCCTATCCTCCAGAACTGTAAGAAATAAATACATGCAGTTTAAGCCACCCAGTCCGTGGTAATTTGTTACCAATCCAAACTGACTAAGACATAATAGTGTAAACATAATGGGAAAAAAACTGGGAAGACTTTACCCATAATTCCAGTATGTACACAAATCTAGTACAATTACAATAGAAAAATAGTGAATTTTCCTAATTTTACAGGCATCCTTTTATGCTTTATTTCTTTTGAGTTAATGTTCACGCCCCCCTTTTTTCCTTGAACAATTCGAATTTAAAATTTTATAATTCTGATGGTCAGAAATCCAAAATGGGCTTCACTGAGTGAAAATCAGGGTGTTGGCAAGACTAGTTCCTTCTGCAAGTCCTGGGGAAGAATCTGTTTTCTTCAGGTTTTCCAGCTTCAAGAAGCCACCCATACTCCTTGGCTCCTGGCACCTCGATCCACCTTCAAAGCCAGTGTTGTAGTTTGACTCCTTCTCCACATTGCTTCACTCTGAAATTTTCAGCCTCAGCCTTTCATTTATGAACCTTTTGATTATGTTGGGTACAATTGAATGATCCAGAATAAAATCCCTATTTTACAGTAAGCTAATTGGCAGTCTTAATTCCCCTTGCAATTTAAATTCTCCTTTGCTGGGGCCCTCTGAACCTAAGAGAATCTGGAGAGAGACCTTTTTGAAATGCCATGGCAAAGCACTGTGAAACGGTTAGATCCCAGTAGAAAGTGGCTCTTGTGGCCATCCAAAACACAACAGATCAGAGTCTGATGAAATCTCCCTCCTCCCACAAGCATCTACTCTGTCCCAGGTACTATTTTAGATGCCAAGGATTAAGTCATGAACAAGGACAGTTGTCACTGGAGTTGATTTCCTGGAAGGAATCACCAGTTTTCCCCATAAAGCAATGTAATGGGAACTGTTGACTCCTATAGGCACAGAAGGGTTTCTTTGTTGGTGCCAATCTCTCTGCCTTTGGATGCCCAAATGCCTTTTGATACCTAGAATATGGCAATAAGCGTCTCCAGTAGTGGTAAAGGACAAAGTATCCAAGATCTGGCCTCCTGTTTGGAGATGGAGAAAACCTGCTCCCCAGCCATGAGGATGAAGAAAGGAACATTTTAATTTTTTAAGATGTCTGCCCCAATCCCAGGAAGGTTAGGGGCACCTTAGTAGGCATGGTTTGGTGCCTGTAAAGAACATACTTTCTCCTATTTCTTTGGCAGAGTTCATAAAATAGCAGATGTAGACCAAATTTGATCAACAGGTGCATTTCACTTGGCCCACAGTATGACTCAAAAAAAAAATTTTAATTAGACCAACATTTAAAAGTCAATAAATTTAACATAAAGTCCATATTTCCAGTTTTTCCAATTTGCCAGAATAGCACCAGGCCCTTTCATCTTTCGCTGACTCTGCCTTGCACTAGATTTTTTCCTGAACTTTTTTATTGCAGTAAAAAATACATAACAAAATTTATTCTCCATTTTTTATTGTATAGCTCTGTGGTATTAAATAAAAGCATATTGTCATGCAACCATTACCACCACCTTCATCTTGCAAAACTGGAACTGTATACCTATTAAGAAGAATTTTCCATTCTTCCTCTCTCCAACCACTGGCAAACTGCTCTCTGTCTGTGAATTTGACCACTCTAGGTACCTCATATAAATGGAACTCTATGGTATTGACCTTTTTGCAGCTGGCTTGTTTCACTTAGCGTGAAGTCTTCAAGGTCCACACTGTGGTGTGTGAGGAATTTCTTTCCCTTTTAAGAATGAATGATAGGTCACGGTGTGTATAAACCACATTTTGTTTATCCATTTATCGCTTGATGGACACATTTGTGTTACTTCCAGCTTTTGGCTATCATGAAAAATGGTGTTGCAAACATAGGTGTGGAAATAACTCTTCAAGATTGTTTTTTCAATTCTTTTGGGTATTGTTTTAGTCAGCTTTATAATCACTGTGACCAAAATACCTGACAAAAACAATGGGAAGAGGGAAAGTTAGTTTGGGTTCACCGTTTAAGAGGTCTCAGTCCATAGATGGCTAACTCCATAGTTCCAGGCCCAACATGAGGCAGAACATCATGGTAGAAGGGCATAGCAGAGGAAGGCAGCTCTGGGAATAACAACAAGGAAGCAGAGAGAGCTCTGCCTACCAGGTACAAAATATAAACCCCAAAGTCACTCCCCTAGGGACCTACCTCTGCCAAACACACCCTACCTGCCTAGAGTTACCACCCAACTAATCTATATCAATGGATTAATCCACTGACTAGGTTACAACTCTCATAATCTAATCATTTCACCTCTGAACCTTATCACACTGTCTCACACCTAAGTTTGGGGGGGATACCACCCATCCAATTCATAACAGGTATATACCTACAAGTAGAATTTCTCGTCATGTGGTAATTATATTTTTAATTTATTGAAGAAAATGCTAACCTGTTTTCCACAGTGGCTTAGATTTTTGTGCTAAATGCAGTTACATATATTAAACTGCTTAATCCTGATGAAGGTGAAACAGGGGAGCAGCTGAGCTAAAAAATGTTTTTCTCTCATGAAAATTAAACCAATTAAATATCACATAAGAAGAAGCAACTGAAGTTCATCATCAGGGCTAAAATATTAGCTAACAATAGACCCATAAGAGACTTAGTTGTTAGAAAATTCTGTGAGTAACTAACTCAATAGTTAAACATTTTAAATCACCATTAAAGAAAAATTTTCCCCAAATTATCAAATTCACTGCAAGGTGGAAGAGGCCTGGAATATAAAAACAAATTCTAAAAGAATTCAAAGAAATTATTCAAAAAGTTGATAAAAGGTATTTTGTTTTGAATACTTTGTTTTATTTTTTGTTTTTTGTTTTTGTGTTGCTGGTGCAAGGGATTGAACCCACAGCCTCAGGAAAGAACTCTATTGAATATTTTAGAGTAAGTTATGTTTTCAAGGAAGAACAAATTACCACAAAAAATGTGAATCTGAAAAATAACTTGTGCTAAGAACTTACTCAAATCATTAATGGAAAAAAAAAAAAAGCCCAAATCTTAAAATGGGCAACAGTCTCACATAGATATACCAGAAAAGAAGATCCATAAATGAACACATGCAAAGATGTTTAACGTCATAAGTTACCTGGGAAATGCATATTAAAATTCAATGACATAGCACTTCATGGGTTCTATAACGGCTGCTATGGTTTGAATGTTCCCTCTAAATTCATGCTGAAATATGAATACCACTGCAATCTTGTAAGAGATTGGCCTTTAAGAGTTGATTAGGCCATAAATATTCTACCCTCATGAGTGGGTTGGAGTCATTATCCCAGGAGAGCATTCCTGGAAAAAGGATGGATTCTGCATGATTTCCTCCTTTAACAAACTCCTACTCACTTGCCCTTCCCCCATTTTATGATGCAGTAAGAAAGCCCTCACCAGATGTGGGCTCTTGATCTTGGACTTCTCAGTCTCCAGAACTGTGAGAAATAAATTTTCTTTATAAATTATCCAGTCTGTGGTGTTCAGACCCACAGGAAAGAGTCTAAGACAATAACTAAGAAATCTAAAAGACTGACAGGCATAAACATGGAGTGACTAGAAGCCTAGTATACTGAGATATTGAAATGGTTAAACTATTTTGAAGCTCACTTTGGCAGTCTCTCATGAAGTCAAATATACCCTCGACCAAAACTTTAGCAACTCCTTCTGCAGCACCACTTTTAGGCATTTATTCAAGAAAAAGGAACATTTGTGGCATAAAATGACTTGAGTAAGAATGTTCACAATTGAATACTGGAAATATCACAGATCCTTGAACAGATGTGTTAGTCACTTTCTGTCACTATGACAAAATACCTAAAATAAATCAATTTAATTAGGGTAAAGCTTTTTATGGCTCACAATTTCAGAGGTTTCAGCGCATGGTTGCTTGACCCTGTTGCCTTTGGGTCTGTGGCAACACAGTTCCCCATGGCAGGAGAGAGTGGTGGAGAAAGCTGCTCATCTCCTGGCTGCCGAGAAGCAGAAAGAGAGACAGGGAGGGCCTGGGTTCCCAGTGTTTACTTCAAGAACACTCTCCCAGTGACAACCATAGGCTTGTGATCAAACTTTTAGCACATGAGATCCTGGGGGATATTGAAGGTCCAAACCATAGTAACAGGTAAATATGTAAACAAACTGTGGTATATTCATACAAGGAAATACGAGCTCAGTATTAAAAAAGAGCAAATTATCGATACAGGCAAAAGAAGCCAGACACAAAGGAGTACATACTATGTAGTTCTATTCATATGAGATTCTAGAACAGAAACAATTAGCCTATGATAATAGAAGTCATAACAGTGATTGCCCTGAGGGCTGATGAGGGGATAGAAGTTTTAAGTGCTACAAAATCTTTCCAGGTCTTAGAAATGCTCTATACTTTAGTATGGTGGTGTCATTAGTGTATAAATTTGTCAAAATTCATTAAATTATATAAATAAAAACTGAGCATATTTGTATGGTAATTATATCTGAATTAATAGGAATTTTTTGTTTTGTTTTTTTGTCTGTTTTGTATTGTTTTTTTTAGATTTTTTTTGTTTAATTTTTAATTTTAGGTCATTGTACACAAATGGAGTACAACTATCATTTTTCTGGTTGTACACAAAGTAGAATCATACATTTTGCATATTTCTGCATATACATAGGGTATAGATGTTTGTCTCATCCTATTATCTTTCCTTCCCTGCCCCCTCCCCACCCCTCATTTTCCTCTATACAATCCATCCCTTCTTCAATCTTCCCGTACCTCCCCCAACCCCTGCTATGTGTCATCAACCACTTATAAGAAAGATCATTCGGCCTTTGGTTTTTGGGGATTGGCTTATTTCACTTAGCATGATCTTCTCCAATTCCATCCATTTACCTGTGAATGTCATAATTTTATTATTCTTTATGGCTGAATAATATTCCACGGTTTCTTTATCCATCCTTCTATTGAAGGGCATCTAGGTTGTTTCCACAAACTAGCTATGGTGAATTGGGCTGCTATAAACATTGATGTGGCTGCATCACTGTAATATGCTGATTTTAAGTCTTTTGGGTATAGTCAAGGAGTGGAATAGCTGGATCAAATGGTGGTTCTATTCCAAGTTTTCGAAGGAATCTCCATAGTGCTTTGCAGAGTGGTTGCACCAATTTGCAACTCCACCAGCAATGTATGAGTGTACCTTTTTCCCCACATCCTCACCAACAACTATCGTTACTTGTATTCTTGATAATAGACATTCTAATTGGGGTGAGATGATATCTTAGGGTAGCTTTGATTTGCATTACTCTTATTACTAGAGATGTTGAACATTTTGGAGATTAGTGCTCTATCTGATGTGTGTGTGGCAAAGATTTTCTCCCACTTTGAAGGCTCTCTCTTCACATTGCTGATTGTTTCCTTTGCTGAAAAGTAGCTTTTTAGTTTGAATCTATCCCAATAATTGATTTCTGCTTTTCTTTCTTGTGCTTTGGGAGTCATGTTAAGGAAGTCTGGTCCTGGGCCAACATGATGAAGATTTGGACCTACTTTTTCTTCAATTAGGTGCAGGGTCTCTGGTTTAATTCTTAGGTCCATGATCCATTTTGAGTTGAGTTTTGTGCAGGGTGAAGATTGGGGTTTAGTTTCATTTTGCTGCATATAGATTTCCAGTTTTCTCAGCACCACTTGTTGAAGAGGCTATCTTTTCTCCATTGTGTGTTTTTGGCGTCTTTGTCTAGTATGAGAAAACTGTATTTATGTGGGTTTGTCTGTGTGTCCTCTATTCTGTACCATTGATCTACCTGCCTATTTTGGTGCCAATGCCATGCCATTTTTGTTACTATTGCTCTGTAATATAGTTGAAGGTCTGATATTGTGATACCTCCTGTTTCGCTCTTCTTGCTAAGAATTACTTTAGCTATTCTGAGTCTCTTATTCCTCCAAATGAATTTCAGGATTGCTTGCTCTATTTCTATGAGGTCTGTTGTTGGGATTTTAATTGGAGTTGCATTGAATTTGTATAGCGCTTTTGGTAGTATGACCATTTTGATGATATTAATTCTGTCTAACCAAGAACATGGGAGAATCTTTCCATCTTCTAAGATTTTCTTTAATTTCTTTCTTTAATGTTCTGTAGTTCTCATTGGAGAGACCTTTCACCTCTTTTGTTAGGATGATTCCCAAATATTTTATTTTCTTTTTTGAGGCTATTGTGAATGGGGTAGTTTTCCTAATTTCTCTTTCAGAGGATTCATCACTTATGAATAAAAATGCATTAGATTTGTAAGCATTAATTTTATATCCTGCTATTTTACTGAATTCATTTATGAGTTCTAGAAGTTTTCTGGTGGAATTTTTCAGCTCCTCTAAATAGAGAATCATGTCATCTGCAAAAAGGGATAGTTTGAGCTCTTCTTTTTCTACTCATATTCCTTTCATTTCTTTGGTCTGTCTAATTGCTCTGGCTAGAGTTTCAAGGATGATGTTGAATAAAAGTGGTAAAAGAGGGCATCCCTGCCTAGTTCCGGTTTTCAGGGGGAATTCTTTCAATTTTTCTCCATTTAGAATGATGTTGGCTGTAGGCTTAGCATAGATAGCCTTTACAATGTTTAGGAATGTTCCTACTATCCCTATTTTTTCTAGTGGTTTGAGCATGAAGGGGTGCTATATTTTATTAAATGCTTTTTCTGCATCTATTGAAATAATCATGTGGTTCTTAACTTTAAGTCTGTTGATGTGATGAATTACATTTATTGATTTCTGGATGTTGAACCAACCTTGCATCCCTGAGATGAAACCCACTTGATCATGGTGTACTATCATTTTAATTTGCTTTTGCATGTGATTCCCTAAAATTTTGTTAAGAATTTTTGCATCTATGTTCATTAGAGATATTGGTCTGACATTTTCTTTTCTTGATGTGTCTTTTTCTGGTTTTGGTATCAGGGTGATATTGGCTTCATAGAATGAGTTCAGAAGGGTTCCCTACTCTCCTCCTATTTCATGGAATACTTTGAGGAGTATTGGAATGAGCTCTTCTTTGAAGGTCTTGTAGAACTCGGCTGTGAATCCATCTGGTCCTGGACTTTTCTTTGTTGGTAGGCTTTTGATGACTTCTTCTATTTCATTGCTTGAAATTGATCTATTTAAGTTGTGCATGTCCTCTGGATTTAGTTTGGGTGGCTCATGTGCCTCTAGAAACCTGTTGATGTCTTCGAGATTTTCTATTTTGTTGGAGTATAAGTTTTCAAAATGCTTCTAATTATGTCTTGTATTTCAATAGTGTCTGTTGTGATATTTCCATTTTCATCACAAATTTTAGTAATTTTAGTTTTCTCTCTCCTTCTCTTCATTAGTGTGGCTAAGGGTTTATCGATTTTGTTTATTTTTTCAAAGAACCAACTTTTTGTTTTGTCAATTTTATGAATTGTCTTTTCTTTTCAATTTCATTGATTTCTACTCTGATTTTAATTATTTCCTGTCTTCTACTACTTTTAGTGATAAACTGTTCCTCTTTTTCTAGGGCTTTGAACTGTAATGTGAGGTCATTTATTTGTTGACTTTTTATTCTTTTATTGAATGCGCTCCATGCAAAGAATTTTCCTCTTAGCACTGCTTTCATAGTATCCCAGAGATTTTGGTATGTTGTATCTCTGTTCTCGTTGACTTCTAAGAATTTTTTTATTTCCCCCCTAATGTCTTCTGTTATTCATGCAATAGAAAGACCATCATTCCTTCACTGGTTTAAGGTACTGCCTTGTCCTATGTTATCTCTCCAGATGCAATTGAGTCCATTCCTGGATTGTTGAATTCTGCTCCACTGAATTTTTATTTTTTTTGTATTTTGTCATTAACAAAATATTTTAGATGTAGAAATTGAAACCAGTATGTTTTAATACATTTATAAGATATTTTCTATCTTTGTACCCCACACAGTTATTTTTCCTTCCCTCTTCACCCATGTGGTTTTCTGATTTTTTTCTTCACTATTCTTCCAAAAAAATTTTATAATAAAATTTTCTAATTCCAGGAAAGAAATCAGATGGCATGTTTAAACTGCTTTGGAGTTCTAAATTAGATCTATACCTCCTCATATAAAACCTCATCTTTATGAGTTTGAATCATCCTATTCCACAACGTGGTCTTTCAATTTTTTTCAAATTCACTGTTTTTTAACTTTTTTTATTATTATTATTTTTGTTTTTACAGACTTCATTTTGATTCATTGTACACATATGGGATACAAATTTTCATTACTATGGTTGCACATGATGTACATTCATATCATTATTATTAATCATACATGTACATAGAGTAATGATGCCTGCCTCATTCCACCATTTTTCATATTTAAATTCACTTTTATGATTTCATAATTATGTTATGTTCTCATCTTTTGGACATTATTGGTTAGTTTTATGCTTTTGAATTCTGTGTGCTATAATAAATGGGGTCTTCTTTCGTTGCACATATAGTTCAAACCCAAATAACACTTATTTTCAAACAGTTCAGCAAATTAAAAAAAATACATATGTATGTATGTTCATTGTACTACTTGCATATATGTAAGGTTCATTGTACTACTTTGCTACTTTTTGGAGGTTTGAGATTTTTCAAAATAAAAGATAGGAAAGAGCTAAAAAAAACCCAGACAAAGTGAATTTAAATTGTTTAGGAGTACAAAATGGGTAGTAAAGCAATAAAGAAAATAATTATTGAAATTCAGGTAAGTGCCAACTCCGGAAGGGAGAATGAACTTGTGATGAGGGAGAGCTTCATGAGACGCTCTGGATACTGGCAGCTTCTTTGTCAAGATATAAATATATGAACTTTCCTTTATAATTATTCATTAAACTTTACATATAAATTCTATGCATTTTAGTGGATGTGTATTTCACTAGACAAAAAAGGTACAACAGTGTGTTGAGGCATATAAAAATACTTTAAAAGAAAACTTGCTCTACACTTGCTAAACATTATTATTAAAAAAAAAACCTGCTTTTGCTTTCTTATAAGCAAAAGTAAGTAAAGGGGGATTTTGCAAGCTGTTTACTTGGGATTAATCTGTCAAAAGGTACTTACCATGGACTAACTTTTAACAATGGCTATAATAATAACTTATTTTTACAAGAGAAAGTCCTTATGTAACCACCAATTCTGAGTCTTGATTGTTTCTATATTAGGTACATTCTTCTAAATAATTCTCATGAACTACAATATGACTCTATGATATCTGTTTTGGCAGATAGTCTAGTACATGCAATCTAAAAATTTGTTATAAGAAAATTCTCAATGAAAGTTTTTAATTATTCAAATATTTTGCACAATTTATACTGTGCATGTATAAATGTGCATTTATACTGTGCATGTATTTTCTATAGTTTTTTTCTGATTTCCTCAATAGGGTTTCACAAAACATATTGTGACACCCTCAAAGGTGAAATTTGGTCAGAATTTCAGCTTCTCTAACTTTTAATATAGTCATTAAACAGATTGATTGTTATGTAAGACATCTAAATCATTATCAAAATCAAAATCATCATCTCTTTCTTCATTTCTTTTGCAGCTTCTCCTATGGTTGGAAATTTGGTTAGTTCCAGTATTTTCTGGTTCTTCATTAGATGGAATAACATTGTTTTCTTTCTTTCCACATTTTGTACAAATTTCAAGTTCAAAGGCACATGGTCTACACATTATGTGGTAAGAATTCTCTTGTAAACATTCAACACAGTTTTCAGGTTTTGATCATACTTTGTATTTTTTGTATTTTACATGCCATTCAAGAACTTCTCTACAGTGCTGACATACTCCATCATGAATTTTTTGGTTAATTTTCTTGTTCTGAGCACCTTTATCAAACTTGTCATTTTTGAAGTTAAATGAATGAATTCTGGCATTTCTGAGGTCTGAAACCAGCTTCATCTTCCTTCTGGGGCTCATCCCCCCAAACCAAAACCACTTTGCTAAAGTTATAGCTAAAAATTTTCAGGAAAGACCAGAGAGATCCTCCCCAAGAGCTAACACTTCTCTCAGTGATCCAGAAGGTTTTTTGTTTGTTTGTTTTTTGCTGTTATTTCCATCTCTTATGAATTTGTGCTTTCTCTTTTTTTAAAGCTTAAATTAGGTACTAATTTATATATCTTGTTTTTTTATATCCAGTTTTAAATTTTTTCTACTCATTTCTAAATCATTAGTTATAATTTCGTTTCATTAATTCTTTCCTCTTCTTTTGGTTTATTTGTTATTTTGTTTTCTACATTGGATATTATTCATTTATATTTATATTTTCATTTTTATGGCATCAGGTATTTATAGCCATAAATATTTCGTGATGATTGTTTTAGCACTATTACAGAGACTAAGTTTTGTTTTCATTATTATTATTCTCAGGGAATTCTGCAATTTTGCTTTTTACTTTTCCTTTATTCTAACAAGTTCTTTAATAAACTTTTGAAATTATTAGGAATAAATTAATTTTTAGATTTTTTCAAGAGTCTGTTATTAATTTCTAGTTTTATTGCATTATATCAAAGAGTGGTATTTGTGTATTTCTGTTCTTTAGAATTTCTTGAGATTTCTTAGTCACCTAATATCTGACCAAATTTCATGAATTTTCCATGTTCACTTGACAAAAAGGTAAATTCCCTTTTATATCAATATAGAATTCAATATTGCTTTATAGAATCTATTAGTTTTCCTTCCCCCCCTTACCAATGAATGGAGAACTCAAATTGCAGGACAATATCTAGCATAGAAGATAGAGCCCCCAACAAAGATACCTGAAACAATCCAGAAATTCTGCAGAAAGAAGAAAACCATTCCCATACCCTCCCTTCTCAAAAAACTATAAATAATATCTTCAGAGACATTAGAGAAATGTGCTCCTGAAACAAGAATAGATGTCATAAAAAAGAAATGTTCTGAAAAATACCAAAGAGCCCTTGAAATGAAAAAGACAGTAGTGCTGAAAACTCAATAGATGGGATGGAAAATAAACCCAAGGAACTCTGCAACTCAAAACAGAGATCAGGAGGGGGAAACCCCAACAGATTTAAGTAGATCTCCTGAAAGCCTGCAAAATTCCTGGGGTATTACGAAGAAGCCCCTCACGGGCAGATGGCTACAGACAAGGGCCTGCAATGGAGCTGAAGTAGCCCCAAAAGTTCTCTCTTAGCAGTTCTTACAATCACATTGGAAAGATTTAGACATGTCACTCAGAGTAGCAGGCAAGAGTTTACTGAAGAGATAGGAAAGGGCAAAGAGGACAATCTCAAGGGAGAGAGTTAGAAAAGAGAAGGATGGTACACCCTTCTGCCCTCATTATTAAAGAGTCCTAGGGAAGTTTCCAGAGAGTTATGCCCTTGTCCACCTCTTGGCTTTTGACTGAGAGCAAGATAACATCAGACTTCTAAGCCTCCACTGCCCATGGTAAAGGTCTAGGGCAGCTCTAGGTCACTTTGGCCAGGCTGACCAGTTTTAACTGGAGCTTGTTCAGACAGATTTTATGGTTAAGGGGAATTATTTTTATTTCCCTAAGTTCTGGAACCTGGTCTATGTAAGAGTCACAAAAGTCTACCCCTTCAGGTAATATGTGTTCTTATTGGCATTTTAGGCCTACATTCTCTTGCAGGTAACAGGTTGTTTGCTGAGGAATATAACTTACCTTACTGACTTAAGCCAGGTAGGGCTGCATGTAAATTGCTTTTTTAAAGAAAGTGTGTGGGGATTAATACAGTGGGTTCAGTTTACAGAAGTAATCCCTTAACCTCCTGTTCCCACTGCTCATGTCTCTCTGTTATCTATCAGAATGAGTTGTTAGAAAAATTCATGGTGGAACAGGGTTTACTGAGGCTCTCCAGGGAGGATGTGCAGGTGGCCCTTGTTGCAGTCTCCTCTTCTGCAGCTCTGCTTTAGAAGTGTTTTCTCTAGGTTAAGGAAAGCCCACCAATACTTAGAAATACAAAGACCAATCCCTCTTCCTGTTGGGGAGAGAGGAAATGCCTTCATGTTTTCAGATGAGGCCCTGGTCCTGAGGAACAGAGGTTATGTGCTAAAGCAGCAAAGACACCAATGTAGGCTTAGTGTTTACACTCATTAGAATAAGATATGGGATTCCACATAGCTCTTAAAACAAATGCAGTAGATATAGGTGTACTGACACAGGAAACTACCAAGAAGTATTTTTGAGTGAAACCCTAAGTTTTGCTGTGCTGGAGAAGAGTGTGGCCATGAAGTCTGACTGCCTTGCCCGGGGTCCTGGCTCTGTCACTTGTCATTTATGCTTTGTGAGTCTTTGGGCATGTTACTTTATTTTTCAGTTGCCCTGTTTTCATATCTGTAGATGGGGATTAGATGAGGTTGCTCTACAAATGCAATGGACACATGTGTATAAGCTCTGAGAATAATGCCTGGCATATAGGAAGTGCAAATAACTATGTATTATTATAATATGCCCCCATTTGTGTAAAAAATGTCAGATGTAATAAGGTTGTAAATTTATCCACATTATTCAGATTCATTAATTTGGTTTTGCTGCTGCTATCCCATGCACCACAGACTGAATTGCTTAAACAACAGAACTTTATTTTCTTATGGTTCTGGAGGTTGGAAGCCTGAGATCAAGATGTCAGCAGGATTAGTCTCAGTCTGAGGACTTTCTCCTTGGCTAGCAGATATTGTCTTCTCCCTGTGTTTTCACATGGTCTTTCTCTCGTGTATGTCTGTGTTCTAATCTGTTTTTATAAGGACACCAGTGGAAGGGGTTAGGGCCCACAATAAAGACCTCATTTTAAATTTATTACCTTGAAATACAGTCACATTCTGAGCTAGAAGGGCTTAGAACTTTAACATGAATTTTAGCAGGACACAATTTAGCTTCTAATGACAGGGAAATATAAATTTCTTTATTTGATATAGCCAGTCTGTTTTTTTTTTTTTTTGAGCCCTGAATTTCTACTAGCTGTGTATTGAAAAAAAAATTACTAAAATACCAAGCTATTTAAACTTGTATGCAATGATCTTTTAAGTAATATCTTATAGGAAACCTCGAATCCTCATGTGTCCAACAGTTTCCCCCATTTCTTGCTTCTGTGACTAAGTACACAGGGTAAGAACAGTAGCTTCCAGCACCTTATGGTGGGGAAGTATTGAGGTACTCAAGCATGATGCCTTCTACTTCCTGTAGTAACTGAACCAATGTCCTTTGTCCGTGCTTCCAGATGGAAGACTCCAACCAAGGTTATAGAAGATAAAGTTCTCTTGGCTTGTTCAGGGCTCAGCAGCTCTCCCTGGATGGCTAGGCCTCAGCTCAGCTCTTGCAAACATAACAAACCCCACTGAAAGTCTGTCTGTCTTACTCCTCAGTCCTGTTCTGGGCAGTTGACTGAATAATGGAACAGGTAGGAAAGGGATCATGGGTGATTCCAAGACCAGGGAAACCAAAGACCGAGGAGTCAGGGATTTCAAATTAGTATGCAGAGAGCATAGCAAATTTGAGTTCCTGAGTTGGCATCCATCTCAACCTGAAAAGGTGGATGGGACTTGGAAGCACCTTCTCTAAGCAGTATGGACACTCCAAGTCAGTTGGCAGCTGCTCAGCACTTCCAAGTGACTCATTTGGCGTAATGCTGGGAAGAAGGCTGGAAGCCAGTTACTCAAAAACTGTAAGAACTACCTTGACCTTTAAACTGGATAAACATGTCTGAGAACCACAGAATAATATGGTGTCAGGGATAGGGAGTCATCTGTGCAGTGAGCAATGAGCCCCACTTCTTCTCAACAGGCTCCTTTTCTAATTCTGCTTCCAATTCCCCTGGTGTTTGGAACCAGTTGTGTAGATTCCCTATTCCAGGCCATTGATCACTAACCCAAACTGGGATCAGAAAGGTGTATGTGCCTCTATAGGAGCAAGTTTCTATATATGAGCTGTCCATATATAGAGAGGCAAGAAACTGTTCCTGACACTGAGTGTCAGACAGATATGGGGCTGAAGTTCAGGTGCCTAGGGTATCACCATTTGGAATCCAATTTCCTAAAAAATTTCAAACTCCTTTTATTTCTCTGCCCAGCACCCCCCACCTCCTGCCACTGCCAATCCACAACTACCCCACCTCCACCCTGGCTGACACACTGACTACCCTACCTCCACCTTGACCTACTTCACAAGCTGAAGGATTTATTGCAGAGATTGGAAAGGCAGGGGCATTGACAGCTTTTAAATCAACATCTATAAATTAAGCATTACTATTGCTAGCAACAGAGATTTTTAAAACAAGCATTAAAATCTATTTGAGAATTTTGAGTGGACAATGGTTTATTGCTTAGGATTTTAAAACGAAAAGAAAAATTCAACATACCAAAGTCTGCAACTTCATTGACATTGATTTCTCTGCCAGAGAGAAGTCAGGATGTTGGTCCAAGGTGGGTATAGAGGCATCAAATTCCCTTGTATTCCTCTCTACCTTCCTCACCATATGGCTCTTGATAAAGATTCTTTCTTGACTAAATTCTACTCAAGTTTCTCTGAGTTCTTTCTCAACAAAATCTGACGTGGGCTTTTATGTTTGTCTTTACATTGTTCAATTTTAGCAAAAATCCTGCTAAGATGGTTTGGCTAGAATTCCCCACTCTCCACATAGGACTGATCACCCTCAGTATCAGATTAGGTTCCTCAAGCTGCAACCTTCCCTAGGCAATGTCTGACCACCCTGGCCTACCTACAATAAGAATTCTGTTAGGTAGATCAATGGTACAGAATAGAGGACACAGAGACAAACCCACATAAATACAGGTATCTCATACTTGACAAAGGAGCCAAAAACATACAATGGAGAAAAGATAGCCTCTTCAACAAATGGTGCTGGGAAAACTGGAAATCCATATGCAGCAAAATGAAACTAAACCCATATCTCTCACCCTGTACAAAACTCAACTCAAAATGGATCAAGGACCTAGGAATTAGACCAGAGACCCTGTACCTAATAGAAGAGAAAATAGGTCCAAATTTTCATCATGTTGGCCTAGGACCAGATTTCCTTAACATGACTCTCAAAGCGCAAGAAATAAAAGCACGAATCAATGATTGGGATAGAGTCAAACTAAAAAGCTTTTTCTCAGCAAAGGAAACAATCAGCAATGTGAAGAGAGAGCCTTCAGAGTGGGAGAAAATCTTTGCCACACACACTTCAGACAGAGCACTAATCTCCAGAATCTACAAAGTACTCAAAAATCTTTACACCAAGAACACTAATAACCCAATCAATAAATGGGCCAAAGAAATGAACAGGCACTTTACAGAGGAAGATCTTCAAGCAATCAACAGATTCATGAAAACATGTTCAACATCCCTAGTTATAAGAGAAATGCAAATCAAAACTACCTTAAGATTTCATCTTACCCCAATTAGAATGTCTCTTATTAAGAATACAGGCAACAACAGGTGTTGGTGAGGATGTGGGGAAAAGGGTACACTCATACATTGCTGGTGGGAATGCAAGTTGGTGCAGCCACTCTGAAAAGCAGTGTGGAGATTCCTTAGAAAACTTGGAATGGATCCACCATTTGACCCTGCTATCCCACTCCTTCACCTCTACCCAGAGGACTTAAAATCAGATTACTACAGTGATGCAGCCATATCAATGTTCATAGCTGCTCAATTCACAATAGCTAGATTGTGGAACCAACCTAGATGCCCTTCAATAGATGAATGGATAAAGAAACTGTGGTATATATACACAATGGAATATTACTCAGCCATAAAGAAGAATAAAATTATGGCATTTGTAGGTAAATGGATGATGTTGGAGACTGTTATGCTAAGTGAGATTAGCCAATCCCAAAAATTCAAGGGCCAAATGGTCTCTCTGATAAGTGAATGATGATACATAATGTGGGGTGGAGGGGGGCCAAGAATGGAGGAAGGCTAGATAGCATAGAGGGAATGTAGGGGTGGGGTCGGGGTAGGGGGGTAATAATAACAGAATGTGTGACAGATACCATTGCCCTGTGTACATGTATGAATGCACAGATGGTGTGACTCTACTTTGTGTACAACCAGTGAAACAATAGCTGTACTCCATTTGTGTTCAATGAATCAAAATTAAAAAAAAAAAAAAAAGAATCCTGTTAGTTCATGTTATTCTGTCTGTGTTCTCAGGGCAATTTCCCATCCCCTGAGTGTCCCCCCGACCTCCCCGGGAATCCTTGGCTATAAATTCCCAGTTGTACTTGTTGTTCCCCACACCTGCTATGATGTCCTGAATTAAGTCTGTCTTACTATGTTTAACAAGTGTTATTGAACACTTTTTTCTCTCATACCTTCATCTGTGAGGTCTTAGTCAGCAACTGTCTTCTAAGCCGCTGATGCAGAAAGGGAGGAAGAAAAAGCCAAAGGCGTGCTGTAGGAGTTTCTTCAGGAAGGTTCCTAAATGTGGCCACAGGACACTTTCTCGTATATTTCTTCAGCCAAACTTTTGCTCATAACCACACCTCATCATAAGGAGGTTCGCAAATGTGTTCTTTAGTTTCTGTAGCACTGTGCCCAGATACAAAATCTATGACTATTGGAGAAAGGGAGAATGGATGCTCAGGGTAGTTTCTGCTGTAGAAATTTCAATGCAATGTCAATTCTGTTCCTCCCCCCTCCTTTCTTTGCATTAAATCAGGGAAGTTAGGGGGTCCTGCTGAACCCACTGGATATATGAAAATCTCTGGGGAAAGGAATAGAAACTGAAAGCAAAAGGAAAATTGTACAAAGTTTTCTGTTCTTTCCCTCAATTTACCATACAGTGGAAATATTATACAAGAAGCAACCAACACGGAGGTTTAAAGCTATGTAGGAGGGAAGATTATAGAAAAACAAAGCATGTGTACTGAGAACAGGAATCATGTCTTCATACACACAATTGTATTTAGGAGCCTAGAAAATGACTTGTAAAGTATGGAAGCATTAAGAAATTGTTGAATTGGCAGAAGAAGGCTAATTTTTTAGGAAGTGATAATGTAATGACCTGAAAAATATCCCATGTTTGGGGCTCACATACACCATCAAGGTACAAGGAGATAGAGGTGTCATATAACCCTGGTCCCTGAGGAGGGAGCTGACTCTTCCTTGTAAAGTGACCCCTTGTTTATCCAAAAGGAGAAACACACACATAAAGCATGAAGAATTGCTGATTTGTTATTGCTGAGCCTTACCCTAATGGTACAAATGCCATTTGTCTGATATGGCTGAGAAGGTTTTGTGAATCTGGGCTCCTTGCCAGCCATCAGCAAGTAGTTGTTGAAGGTCCACAGACTCCCTGCCAGAAAGAGTCGTTTCCTTTTTCAGCTGTGCTGTTCTCTGGGAGAAATAAAAGTTCTGTGGCTAACACTGCTTCAGTCCTCTCCACCACTGGCAGGAAGGTCAGAGAGAGCTGTGAGTGGGTGCAAGTCCCTCAAGTTGAGGTGGACTGCAGGGGGTGCCCTGTAATGGAAGCTTCAGTACAGGGAGTGGAGTGCAGATTGGGTCGGGGGCATTCCCAGAATGGCTCAAGACATTTTCCCGGGAGTCAAAGCCAAAGAAATGTAATGCCATGAGCAAGAATGAACAGCTCTCTGTGTTTTGAGACCGAGCTCTCTCCAAGTCACAATGCCAAGAGGGAAAAGCCAGGTACAGAGAAAGCAGTAGGTGTTGTATGCTACAGTTTGTACAGGGGAAAAGAAATATGTGAATATACATAAATATTTACAAATATGAAGTCCATCCCTGGGAAGACACTCAAGAAGCTGTTAATCATAGTTGTTTTCACAGAAGGGGATTCTGTTACTGTGAAATGTTGGATGAAAAGAAGCAATTTCCATTGTACATATAACCTTGTGTGGCTTTTCATGTGCACAGAATACCTATGCAATATAAAAGACAAGTAAAAATCAGAAGATGATAATAATAAAACACAAATAAAAAGAAAAGTACTAGAATTAGTGCTTAAAGCAAGCAGGCTTGACAGAGGGAGTGGCAGATAGGATTGCAAGCCAAGGGCATGAGATGCAGACAAATCAGGAACAGAACCATAGTGCAATGTGAGCATGCCAGGAGAGCAGGTGGATGGGTAAGTGTCAGAGAGGGGAAGCTATTCTCTAACACCTGAAGTTCAAGGGCAAAGAGCATGTGATCAGACTCAAGTGTAATTCATTCCATGGCGAAACCCCACTACAATTCACTCAGAAGGTTCTAAAAAATTCATTCTTATGGAATAAACAGAGTCATGTTATTAGGAGATTAATGAAATAAAAAATTGTGGGAGAAGTCCTTATAGCCAGGAGCTCCCCAAATCTTGGTTGTATTTGGTGCTACCAATGACAAAGACTCTCCTTGACCAAACCTGGTTCAGGTCCCCTTCTTCACACTTTTAGACTAGGTCCCCTCTTGGGGCTCTACTTTCAGCTTGCTCAGTTTGAACAAGAATCCTGCCAAGTCAGTTTAATGAAAATGTCTCACCCTTAGTATCTGATCCCTCTCAATAGCTGATCAAATTTCTCATTCTCACCCTCAGTGTCTTATCATGCTGGCCTGCCTTCAACAAGCAAGAATCCAGATGAGTCAGCAACAAAACGTAAAATAATGTTGGTGAGAATATGGAGAAAAGGGAACCCTCATGCACTCTTGGGAGGAATGTAAATTGATACAATCATTGCAGAAAGCAGTGTGGAGGCTCCTCCAAATAAATTAATAGTAATAAAAATCAACCTATTAGTCAAAATTAAAACTAGAACTACCATCTGATCCAGCAATCCCACGCCTGGATATTTATCCAAAGGAATTGAAATCAGTATCTCAAATAGTTGTATCTCAAATCAGTATCTCAAAT
>JAJEJO010001184.1:208609-295939 GCA_020662805.1 Glaucomys volans
CTTTCTTTCTTTCTTTCTTTCTTTCTTTCTTTCTTTCTTTCTTTCTTCTCTCTCCCTTGCCTTCTCTCTCTTTCTCTGCTGGGATTGGAATCCAGGGACTGAGCTATATCTCTAGCTTGCCTGCCTATCTATCTACTATCTATCTATTTATCTACCTACCTACCTACCTACCTACCTACCTATCATTTATCTATCTTTTGAGACAGGGTCTCTTACATAAGTGCCCTGGCTGACCTAAAACTTGCAATCTCTTGCCTCAGCCTCCCAAGTAGCTAAGATTGCAGGCATGCACCCTCACACCTGACCTAACATTCTTTTTAACCACAAGACAGGGCTGTGGGATCAGGTATAGAGTTAACTTCTTTTTTCTGAGGAGATGAAGTCCCTTCCAGTGGCATCTATCTGCCTCCTCTAATCTGGCCCTGCTGCTCTGACACAAGTCAGGGGTTTTGACTAGGGCAATGCAGGAAGAATGTTTGTCTCATAGAGCATAATACTTAGCACTTCTCCCAATAATCCAAAGGTATTCCATGGGAAAGATGAGGCCCTCATGGAGAGGGCTCTTGAGGGCACACACTGGGTTCTACCCCGGCTCTGTTTCTGGACTACACCTGCCGGCCTGTGACGATGTCTCTTCCTCACACGTCCACCTACCTTTTTGGCAACATAGTCCCCACCTAAGGAGCAGGATCTCATTTCCCACACTATCCCTTTGTATGGCTTTGGTGCATTTCCCAATGTCCCTAAGCAGCCCCTCAGACTTCAACAGATGGTGGTAAAGCTCCCAGTCAAGAAGTTCTGAACCAGGAGGGACACTGGCACTCAGATGGATGCTGCCACTGGGTCAGGTTTTATTTGCAACATCCCCACCCCAGATCTGCTCCCTTCAATTATGCACCTGTTAAATCAAACGTCAACACCCATGTGTCCCAAGGACAAATACTAATTGTCAGGGACAGTGGCAAAACCCACAGCAAGCAAGAAACTCCTTCCTTAAAAGCCCATAATTAGTAGCACCCTTTTTCCTGGGCGCCAGTATGCTGCATTGCTATGCTCTGTCATGTTTGGTTTATTTCCTGCTGCTCCTTGGGGCTAACCTGAAAAATATAGGAGTCATACATTATGCTTCAGGGAGGCTCCCTTAGTTACCTGAAGAGGACCTGCAAGAAATGACTTTTCTTGAAAGGCCTTCATTTCATTCTCAGTCAAAAGCCTTTGTTCCCCCAAGTCCTTCTGAAGGAAAGGGAGATAATGGCCAATTCTTCCCAATAAAATGATGCATGGTATGTTTCCAATTTCATACATTGAGGAATAAGAAGCTGGAAGGAAATAAACCAGCATGTTAGCAGCTCTTATCTCTGGACAATGGTAATTTTTCTTTTTTAAACTTTTCTGCATTTTTTTGTATTTTGAATCTGTACCTGCCATGAGATGCTATTCAACAGATGTTTTGAAATGCTTAAACATTTGGGGCAAGAGAACCATCTTGAGCCTCTTTGGACACATCCAACCACTGGAGTGATGAGGACACTGCTCTCTTTTGCAAGGATGGGCACACCAGGATGGCAGAAACTGCACTGTCACAGCTGTCCCCCCAGCACTGCAGCTGAGTATGGTGCATAACAGGCACTCAAAATGTGTTTTGAAAATACACTAGTGAATGATTGAGCAGGAGGAAATTCCTGCAGGTTGAGTCTGATCCAACCAGCATCAGGGAAGAGGCCGGACCAGGCGTCTCTCCGCCCAGCCTTCAATGTCTGAGTCCGGAGAGAACAGGATGTTGTGAGTAACAGCGGAAAGAGCTGTCCTTCTAATAGCAAACAACTTTGCTTTAGAACTGCACCAAGAATATGCATCAAAGAAGGCAGAGAAAGTGTATTCACTCCCTTGCTCCTTTGTAGACCACCCACACACTTTGGCAAAAGGGGTTTCTGTGAAACACAAGTAAAGACTGCCCTATTGGAGCTGAAGTGCTTGGTGAAGCAACAGGATCAGCTGGCAGTTTGAACTTGTTTCTGAGCATGTTAGTGGCAGCTTAGTTCTCACTATAAGGACTGTTCTTACTGAAATTCATCAGTGCTCTCTTTAAACATCCTATCTGGGCGGAGTGGGATGTTGTTCATTTCTATCTGTACTTTCCTTCCTGTCAAGTTCAAAGCTCCTTCCTGAGAGTCAGGTTGACAGAAGCACATGGAAAGTGAGGCTTCTCACAGCTGCCATCGTTGAATGTTAGGTCTCAGGCCTAATCCTTCCTTCTTCTTAACTCCAAATTAACATTGCATGGCTAGCAATGATGATGCACACCTGTAATCCCAGCAACTCAGGAGACTGAGGCAGGAGGATCATAAGTTCAAGGTTAGCCTCAGGAAATTAGCAAGAACTTTTCTCAAAATTTAAAAAAAGCAGGGGTGAGGTGGGGTAGGGATATAACTCAGTGATAGAATGCCCCTGGGCTCAATCCACAGTTCCAATCAGCAAATCAACCAACCAACAAAAAGCACTGCAATGCTTATGTCAGTGTTCCTAGAATTTGTACCAAACTCCAGTTTCTCTGGGACTGGTGGGTGCTTCTCAGAATTGAAGGTGGACTGAATATACCCAACAAGGTTTCCATATAATTTCCTCAGATTCTGTAATGGTTCATTTTATGTGTCAACATGGTTAGGATGTCTTGGCCACTTGTTTGGTCAAACACTAGTCTAGATGTTGCCAGGAAGGCATTTTGTCAATGTGATTAACATGTAAATCAGCAGAATTTAAGTAGAGCCGATTACTCTGTATGTTGTGGGTGGTTCTTGTCCAATCACTTTAAGGTCTTAAGAAAAAAAGAGGTGTTCTGCCTCAAGATTGTAACAGAGAAATCCAGTCTGGGTTTTCAGTCTGCTGGCCTGCCCTGCAGCTTTTGGAATCCAGACTAAAACTTCAATTCTTGTCTGAATTTCCAGCTAACCGACTGACCTTATGGATTTCAGACTTGACAACTTTCAAAGTTACATGAGTCAATTTCTAAAAATAAATATCAATCTGTCTTTCTCCGACTCTCTCTCTTTCTCTCAATCTCTTTCTCCCTCTCTCTCATACTCTCATCCACACCCACACGACAAAATTTAGTTAAGCTCTCTGAACTCTCTTCTCAACTAGGCCTCATCCTTGGTCTACTGATCCCAGTTTTAGCAAAAACTATTGCTGAAGAAGTCTATCAAGAATTCCCCCCTATTTCTGATATCTAATAAAGATCCCTCTGCCACACACATCTCAACCTAATCAAGTTTCTCTTAAGTAATTATCTGTCCTCTCCCTCACCTGCCCATTGGCTGTAAATCACCACTTGTTCCTGTTTGTATTTGATTTCAATCTCTCTCCCTATTTTTGTGTCTTTGGGATGTTGTAATAAATACTATCAATTGAGTGGTTTATAAACAGAAATTTATTTCTTATAATACAGGTGTCTGGGAAGTCCAAGATCAAGGTTCTGGTAGATTCAGTCTGGTGAGAGTCAATTTTCTGGTTCATGGATGGTCCCTCTAGTTGTGTCCTTACCTGGTGGAAGAGGTGAAGGGTTTCTCTCATCCCTCTAATGCCAGTCACAAGAGTTTTGCCTCATGATCTATCACTTTCCACTGGCCTCACCTCTTGATAATATTGCATTAAGAGTTAGGTTTTAACATATGAAATTCCAAGGGACATAAACACTCAGATCACTTCCATATTATAACATATTATATTAAAACAGTCTTGAATAAAATGTGTCTTGCCATTTTTTTTGTCATTTAGTTTTTATTCATAATCATAAACTTAACTCTTTAATCCAGTTAGACTTGGGAGGGAAATAAGGAAAACATGGAACCCAAAGAACTGCAGCAAGAGTACAAAGATTATGGGGTATTGTGAGCAGATGGGGTGGAGGGGTGCTCTTCTGAGCTACAGAAAGAATGGTTTGGTGGTTAAGATAAACAGAAGTCAAATGTATTAGAGTTGTTCACAGTCGGTAATGAAGATCTTCTTGCTGGTCTAGCCATTCCTGGACTCAAATGGCTCCATGGCTTCCACAATGTTCATGCTCTCTTTCACCTTCCCAAAGACCACGTGCTTGCCATCCAACCACTCAGTCTTGGCAGTGCAGATGAAAAACTGGGAACCTTTTGTGTTTGGCCCAGCATTTGCTATAGACAAGATGACAGGGTCTGTATGCTTCTGGATGAATTTCTCATCATCAAACTTCTCCCCATAGACGAACTTGCCACCAGTGCCATTATGGCGTGTGAAGTCACCACCCTGGCACATCAATCCTGGAATAATTTTGTGAAAGCAGGAACCCTTATAACCAAATCCTTTCTCTCCAGTACTCAGAGCATGAAAACTTTCTGCTGTCATTGGAAATTTGTCTGCAAACAGCTCGAAGGAGATGCGGCTCAAGGTCTCGCCGTCGATGGAGATGTTGAAGAACACGGTAGGGTTGTCTTGCCAGTTTTAATAGGTGTCTGAGGAATAAAAATACAGATCCTAAATCTAAAGCCAATAGTAACATACTTCGTAAAATTCTGGAGTCAAACTCAATTTCTCATGTGGTTTCTAAGTCCTGTGTTCCTGTAATAATCAGAAACACTAAAATTTTAAAAAGCACATAAGTTTACCTGGGTGGGGTATAGCAACCAGGGGGAGAGGAGAGACTATTTTCTTGTGTTCCACTTGGTGAAACCAGAAAGCTGGCAGCAATCTGTGGTGAGGTGGGACCTAGGAGCTGAAGAGCAGGATGGTGTCATTAGTGCAAGCTTCTCTTATGTATAGGATGTCCTTGGTAAATTCTGTAAGATCCACAGGGACCACAGCAATATCAAATTGTGAGTTGATTGGAAAGCCAGATTAGGTCATTACAGCTCTGGAGTGTCTCTTTAAGAAGCAGCTGGTGATCCACAGGGATGTGACAAGTGCTCATTTGGGTGAGGGAGTCAAAGCGACAACTGGCACATTAGACAGATTGTGCCATCATTCTCCCGACAGTCAACACACTCACAAAGGACTGAGCTCAGATGTTGTCTTAGAGCACAGAAGAAGCTTCCCCACAACTCCTGGGCAAGAGGCCACAAGACCCATGTGGGATTCCAGACCCAGACAATGGTCCAGCAGAGGAAGCCAGTCAGAAACCAGGTCAGGTGGAGAGGCACAACAGGGAGGGCAGAGAAGGGAAAGTCCAAGACTTGGTAGGTATCTGAAAATTGACTTGACTGAGGCACAGCTGATGAATTGAGGCCATGATGTCTTCCTGTCCTGGTCAGAAATGGTTCTGGAGCCGGGTGCAGTGGCGCACACCTGTAATCCCAGCACTTGGGAGGCTGAGGCAGGAGGATCATGAGTTCAAAGCCAGCCTCAGCAACTTAGTGAGGCCCTAAGCAACTCAGTGAGACCCTGTCTCTCAATAAAATACAAAATAGGGCTGGGGATGTGGCTCAGTGGTGGAGTGCCCCTGGGTTCAATCCCCAGTACCAAAAAAAAAAAAAAAAAAGAAAGAAAGAAATGGTTCTGGAGATGGGTGGTTTTGCTTTCACAGAGGAGTACCACTGAGACTCAACAGGGAGGGCCTGGAACAGTGAGGCCAAGTCCATCCTCTTTCTAGCTTCCCTTGAGGAAACTGTAAACATGCTAAGGAGTGTCTCCCTCTGCAGGGTGGGCAGTTCTAGGAATCAAACCTTGGGTCTTGCACATAATGTTGAGTCACTGAGCTATATTCCCAAATTCTTCTCCCTTTTATTGCTGGAAATCTGTACCTTTTCCTTCAGTGACCTACATCACTGCTTAGTAATGATGATAATTATAAATGCAGCTAAATTTTATTGAATACTTCCCTTATGCCAAGCACATGACATACATAATTGCATATGATAAACGCTATTATTTCATGTTTTAAAAAAGATGGGAAAGCTGAGGCATATGGAATTAGCCAAATGCTCCCAATTACACAGCTAGAAAAAACAATGGGAATGCAAACAATCTGAGTTGACACTTAACCATCATACTATTATTTATCATAAAAGTTTAACCCAAAGAATAGTTATTGTTGACCTGACCACATCAGACATGGCCTCAAGATGACTCCTTGTCAGGACAGGAGAACCATTATGTTCACTGTGGACTTAAACCACACACCAGGACATCTCTATGTTGCAGCCAAGCTTTGGTACTCTTTGGTCCAAGGGCATTGCCAGCCCAAGTCCTTGTCTTGTGAGACAGTCTCACTTTCTCCCACTGGGTAGGTATATAGTTATTTGCAGTCTCCTTCCAGTACCAAGAGGAGCTCCCCTGAAGACTGAGGAGGAGGTATGGGGGAAGCAGAATCCTTCGTGTTTAAGAGAAGCACCCCAATAATAAATTATTAGCAATGTTTATTACCTACCTCAAACGCTCCATAGTTATTAGATAGCTTGAACATCTAATGTGTTGTTGCTTTTTGGCAATATCAGCATCCAAAGTATAAGTACCTGTGACTTTGGATGGAGAGACCTGGCATTAGATTCTTTCTCCACTGCTGATTAGCTGGGTGACTTTCAGTCAGTTACTTTAATTCTCCATCTCAGGCCCTTCATCAGTAGGGAAAATGCCATATAGAGTTGTGGGACTGAAAGAAATATTTGTAAAACAACTACTCTTCCTCCTTGTTAAAAAGGTATATGGACAAAAGGGCAAATAGTATCAAGCTAAAAATTCTCAGCTGATCCAGGTTCCATTCAATGTGTTTTTCAGACTTCTTGCTCCTAGGGATTCCCATTCTGCTGGCCCTACTCCTCCATATGATCCCTAGGAGGGAGCTGAGTCTATTTATTGCCAGTGGGCAAAAGTTAGAGCCCCTTTAAGGGGACCACTGGACTCATTCAGCACTGAGGACAGGGACAGCACCTACTCATTGTGTTTGTTCCCTCATTACAATTCTGGGGCACAACTTCTGGCCATGGTGCTGAAGAACACTTTTAGGGATTCCTTGACTACTCTTTCTTGAGTTCACTTCCTTGGGTCACAGGGTGACTCACAGGTCTTGTGGGAAGCCTGGGCCCAGATTCTGGTCAATCTCCACAGCTCTTCACTGGAGTCATTTGCCCAATTCAGGAAGATGCTGAATCAGTTTGGACATTGGGAAACAGGCCAGTTCCAACAATTTCTGATTTAGCATTCATCCCAATGGCTAGCTCCCTATTCAGGATGTAATAAAATAAAAATGCTTATAACTAGTATTAATTGAGCCCCTACTAATATACCTGTATATTAAATTAAGTAATAATATCTAATAAGCTCAGACTCTGACTTGATATACAGTAAGTACTTAATAACTTGCTTTTGCTGTTCTCATTTTCATTTAGCATTCTTAAAACTCTGATGAGTACATATTGCCATCTTTATTTTACAGATGAAGAATCTGACACTTGTCATCAATAAGTAGTACACACTGAGGCCGCTCAGCCAAAAGACTGCAGAGACAAAAGTAGACCCTACGTTGTTTGGTGCTAAACCTATTGTCGATATATTATACTACTTCTTCAGATGCTGCTGGTCACATAAGCAGAGGGCAGCATGACTACTTGACCTCATCTATCTCTTCTTAGCTCAATTCAGTAATTCATAGGAGCTGGCTCACATGACCTTGTAAGAGCAGATTGTTTGCATCTCTTTTCAGTTCTGTGTTCAGTGACACCATATTTGTAGCATGAGATTATCCATGGTGAGAATATTTATACCATAGAACTAGGTGAGTGCTACAAATCAGGGCTCTCTAATTTTTTCTAGAGATATTACTTACTAGTAAGTCTATTAGAATAAGACATGAGCAATGTCAAAAACTATCCTTCATGCCTGTGGTTTTTAGTCTGTGTATTTCTGACTATATATATATATACCATAAAAGGGAAATGAGAATTAATATAATTTGTGTATTGGTTATCCAAAGCTGCACAGCAAATTACCCTGAAATTTAGGGACTTAAAATAATGATGAATACATATTATCTCTTATAGTATTTGAGAGAGACTTAGTTGATTTTCTCTGACTTGAAGTTTCTTGAGAAATCTAGACAAGATGTCAGCTGAACCTCTGGGCATCTGAGCAAAGTTGTCTCACCCACATGGTTGGTGAAATAATGCTGGAAGTCATCTGGAAGCCTCAGGTCCTAGTCACTAGGACTTCACCAAAGGGCTGCAGGTCTCCTCCAGGATGAGTAACTCAAGAGAACAAGGTAGCTGGGTGTGAGGGCAAATGACTGTAATCCAAGCATCTCAGGAGGCTGAGGTAGGAAGATCACAAGTTTGAAACCAGCCTCAGCAACCTAATGAGGCCCTAAGCAACTTAGTGAGACCCTGTCTCAAAATAAAAAGGGCTAGGGGTGTAGTTTAGTGGTCAAGTGCCATTGTGGGGGGTGGGGGGAGAAAGAGAGAGAAACAAGTTAAGAGTTGCAATGTCTTTAATGGCCCAGCTTCCAAAATCAAATTCTGCCATGTCCACAGTATCCTGTTAGTTACAGATCACCCTCTGTTCAGTGTAGGAAAAGAGTACACAAGGGGCATGAGTACCAGGAGCTAGGAATTGCTGGAGGGATCTTGTAGGTTGGCTATCACAAATGTATAGAGAAATTTGAACTGTTAATCCTTCAGAGATGATAGCAAATCATTCTCTCCTAAATCCCATGGCCACCTGCCTAATATCTGTAGCAAATAGTGTTTTCTAAGCAATAGAGGGGGGTGGCTGTTGGCTAGGCAAACAAATGATAGTGTCTACTGCAACATTATGCACTCCCCAGAAAGAAACTCTTATTGTTCTCAGCAGACAATTGGCCTCTACATGTTTTCTCCCAGCTTATTAACCAGCATAAATCACTCTTGTGTTTTTTATACTTGGTTCGCAGAAGCCAACTTTGTGTCTCTCTAATTGAATAGGCAGCCTTTTCATGGAGGCGGGGCTGGAACCAAGAATGGATCTCTGAGTAGTGAGTAAGGAAAAAAAATGAGACATGTGGAAAATAGAGTTCATTTCTTTGGCTCTGAGGAGACGAGCATAGATGATTGCCTCTACCGGATTTGGTCTGATCATAATTGCATAATTCTGAAATTGCTGCTTGCTGTGTTAATGTCCAGGATGACGGAGAGTGTTGTGAAACTACTCCCATGGGAGTTGTCTTTGAAAGTATCTGAAACATTTCTAGAGAAGCATACAATGAAGGAAAGGGAAGGGAATGTAGCTTTTATGTCAAAGTATTGATGATGATTATTAACATTTGATTCTTTCCCAACATAAATGGCACAAATGAACTCCAGGGAAGGCAAATATTGTCACCTTGACATCATAGATTCTGCTTTTCACTCAAAACTTTAATATGAAGGACTCAAAAAGTAAGTGGTTAATAAATATTTACCTTGTAAAAAGGTTCAGATAAAGCAGACATCACAATCTCCCTCTCTTTATTCTTGCCAAACCCCAAATTAAAGTTTTAAATACAAGGGTTCTCATAGGAAATGTATTTTCCTCCTGAGATAGCTGAATGTGGGACAGAATGCTTGGAATGTAGCTTTTCTCATTCATTTGATTAATTGTGCTGTCCACCTATAATATGTGTTCTGTGTAGAAAATCACACCAGCACCAGGGGTGTGCCAGACCCATTTGAGCAATTTGTGGTGGGATCACTATACAGCCAGATTAAAGAACCACTTAGACAGAGGTATCTGGACTTCAGCAAGGCACACATTCAATGCCGTCTTATTACCACGAGGACAAACGTGAGGTATGGGCACTGGATGGCAATTTCACAAAGAGAGTCATAATTGGTTATTTTGGAAAGGTCTCAAATAACAATCTCTTTTGACCTAAAGTGAAGTTCCCTTTATTTTTTCTCTTTCTAGAAACCATTACATATGTTCTTGTCAAAATTCCCACTCAGTCAGGATTCAATGAGAGCAACAGATCACTAGGATATTATATGCAATTGTGATTTTATTACAAGGATTTGACTTTACACAGGCTAGCATACACTTCTCAAAAGTGGTGACCTACTTTCTAGAGGCTACCATCTTCATCTCTGATACTGAAGCTTGTATTCCTTAGGGTGGGTCAGGAAGGGAAAGGCAGGGAAGGAAAGAGAAGCGAGCATGGATGTTCACTGGGGGAGAACAAGGACATGTTGGAGCCTGTGGGTGAGCTGGAACATACACAGAGGGCCTGGAGCCTATGAAACCATAGCAGGGCCTCCAACTTTGAATACATGGTGTCCTGTAAGAAACCCTGGTGCACATCTTCATGGAGCTGAACAAATACCTGACCAATGAGTAGGAGGAAGTAGAAGAGTACAAGCTAAAGTCAGATTCAAGGAAGGATGGAGTGCATGTGCAGGCCTGGTTGATGTACCATGCCAACAAGGAGACCCAGCGGATATATGACCAGTGTACCTACCACCTGGCCCTGCACAGACTTTCTCAATGCTAGAGAACTGTAGCTATTATTTTGTTTCTGCTCTCCAAATGCCTTGAAAATTGTCCCTGGTGGCCCATTCTAGCTGAAGACGAACAGGGAAGGGATGCTGGGAACATACTTCTGCACAGCTAAGTTGACACATTACAAAGCTGTCATAGCACTTCACAAACTGAAGCATTAGATTCCTGGTCTACAGTCCTGCTTTTCATCCCATCAGCTATCCATAACTTTGATGATCTTGGCATCCAATATCTAGGATTCTCATTTTTTTGATCTGTTACCAATGAACTTCTTGTCCATTCCACCTCACCCATGATTCTCACAGTCATCCTTGACCTCTGCATAGTCTTTAATTAAAGCCTCCTTCTCTCAGACTGCTCCTTTCCACCCAGTCTGCCTTCTCACAAACTGCACTATGTTCTTTGACCTCAGTGGGATTGCTAGTCTGTTGGCTCCTAAAGCTTTCACCTAAAGCATCACTCTTTTTCTTCATTATCTTCCTTATTCATGTTAAATTCTCTGGACCATCACTTTAACAGCCATAAACCTCCTTACCCTTCTTTTTTTTTTCAGGGTCATCAGTGACCCCCAGTGTAGATGGACACAAAGAGCTTCCCTCTCAGGGCCTCCTCTGAGCACCACGTGCTGCCAGAGGAAGTTAAACAACAGGATTAAGATTGCTGATCTCGCTGGGTCTTCACTGTGCCCCAACTCCTCCCACTCCATTCTCCAGTCCAGATAGATAGATAGACATAGCAACATATATTCTATAATGTTAGCAATTTATTCAGGTAAATAGTAGATGCATACATACAATTAAAGATTCACATACAGTTCTAAGAAATAATACAGAAGTCTCTCCTGTACTTCCTCCAATGGTAATATTTTGCAGATGATAGCATGCTATCACAAATATATTAACAATGATAAAATTCAGATTTCAATTTTGCATATCTCATGTGTAAGTTCTATACTGTTTAACACTGTGGAGGGCTGTGCATCTCCAATACTGTCAAGATACTGAACAGGTCCAACATCACAGACATCACCAAGATCTTTCCTGTTGTCCTTTTACATCACACTCTGCTTCCTCCTGCTCCCAGTCCTCATCCCTAACTCTGAACAACTACTAATCTGTTCTGTATCTCTAAAATTTTGTCATTTGAAAAATGTTATATAAGTGGAGTCACACATTATGTAACTCTTTGTGACGGGTTTTTGCATTCAGCAGAATTCTCTGAAGATTTATCCAGGTTGTTGTAGTTCATTCTTTTAATTTTTTTTTTTAATTACTGAATAGTGTTTTTTACATGCATGTGCCACAGTTTTTAAAATCATTCTACCACTGAAAGATAGTTGTAGTGATTTCACTTTGGTGCTATTTTAAGAAAAATCACCTGTGAATATTTGTGTATAGGTTGTGTGTGTATGTGTGTATGTGTGAGCGCATGCATGTGCATGTGAACATATGAATAGTTCTCTGAGATAAATGCCTAGGATGCAGTTTCTACTGGTTGCACATTCAGTATTTTTTTAAAATGAAATAGGGGTCTCACTATGTTGCCCAGGCTCACAATCTCCTCACCTCAACCTCCTGAGTATCTGGGATAACAAGTGTTTGCCTCCATGGCTGACACACACTCATTTTTTAGAGGAATTTCCAAGCTGTTTTCCAGAGTGGCAGTACCATTTACATATATTGTTTACAGGTATATACAGTTTACATTCCCACCAGCAATGTGTGCGTGATGGAGTTTATTCACATCTTCACCAACATTTAGTGTTCTCTCTATTTTTAATTTTAGTCACTTGAGTAGCTGCGTAGAACTATCTCATGGTGGTTTTGATTAGCATTTTCTTAATGGCTAATGAAGTCAAACCTCTTTTCTTGGGCTTATTTGTCATCTGTGTATTCTACTCAGTAAAATGTGTCCTCTCATTTGCCCACTGTCTATTTGCATGTGTTTTTGTTTGTTTGCTTCCATTCTGGATCTTTTCATTTCATCTCTTAACAAGTCCTTTTACAGAACAACAGATTTTAACCTGAAGTCCAATTTCTTTGGTTTTCCTTTGATTTTGCTATCAAGTCCAATAATACTTTGTCTGGCTTTGTATTCTATAGATTTTTCCCTAAATTTTTTTCAAAAGATTTTATAGTTTTACACTTTATATTTATATCCATGATCCATTTTGAGTTCATTCTTCTCAAACATGTGAGACTTGGGTCAAGGTTCATTTTTATTTGTTTGTTTGTTTATGTATTTTGCCTATGAGAACTCAATACACCATTTATTGAAAAGGTTATCCTTCTTCCACTGGGTTTCCTTTAAACATCTGTCCACAAAGTCAGTGGAATAAATCCTTCTACTTTATTTTTATTTTTTTAAATAAGACATTTCAGCTCCTTTGCCTTGTTGTATAAATTTTAGAATAATCTAAAATTGCTAGGATTTTAATAACCATTGTGTTACACTTATATATGGATTTGGGGAAAATCAGCATCTTTACTGTGTTAGGTCTTCTGATCCATGAACCCAATATGTCTCCTATTTCTTTAGACTTCTCCCATCAGCATTGCATACTGTTCAGCATACAATTACTGTATGTGTTTTGTTTTTAAATTTACATCTAAGCATTTCATTTTCTTTGAGAAGTTGTAAATGGCATTGTATTTCAACTTCATTTCTACATGCCAGCTGCTAATATATAGATGTGCAGTGGCTTCTTGTATGTATCTTGTATTCATACTGAACTGTTTTATTGTTTATAGGAGTTTTTTTGTAGATTACTTGGGACTATCTATGTAGACAACCATGCCATCTGCAATCACGGGCAGTGTATTCCTTCCTTTCCCATCTGTATGAATTTTATTTCTTTTTCTTACCTTAATTGTACTAACTAGAGTTTCTAGTGCTACGTCCAGTAAGATTGATGAGAGTTGACATCCTGTCTCCCTCTTGGGCTTAGGAGGAAACCATTCAGCTGACAAAGGAATGATATCTCTTACTGCCAGGAAGAAGTAGAAGCCCAAAGTTCCCACCTGATGACAGTCTTAGGGGGGCTCCTTACTGGCTGGAGGAGCGTCTAAGGTTTCTGCCATCTCAGCAGGGTCTTGGGTGTCTTGCTACCACCTTGCAAGAGTAGAAGTCTAAGCTCCTTACACACTCACTGTTGCTGTGGGTGGGGAGGGGGATCACAGTCTTTTCCATGATGTTTGGCTGGGGCTGGGAGAGTCCTTACCTAAATGCTTCCTGCTTTGCTAGTCATTCTTTTTTTCTATTTATTTGGCTAAAGATATGTGGCTTTTTTGAGTTTTCTTTTTTGTTTTACATCAAGTGTCTTGACTTGGCTAATGGATTATTTGATTTCAAATCTGGGATATACCAGGCAAAAAGAAATCCTGAGGAATTTACCACTTCAACATTGTTCCATCCTGAGGTCTGCAGGTAGTTTCCCTTCTCTTACCTTTCAGTTTTCCTATGTTTTATCCATAAAATGCCTAGAGTTTTTAGTTGTACTCAGAAGGAGGAATAGGGAAAAATACATCTCTTCCATTTTCCTGGAAGCAGTTCTGTCACTGTGGTTCTAATTTGTATTTCCCTAATGCCTAATAATGTTGAACATCTTTTCACATGCTCATATGCCACCTGTAATCCTCTTTAGTGGAACTCAACCATTATTTAAATTCTTCTCAACTTTCTAATGATCATATTTTCTTCCTTGCTAACTGCAGAGATCTTCCTTCTCTAAGAAAATTGAAGTCATTACATGGAAATTTCCACCAATTTCTTCCACCAATTCCACAAACTCATCTCAAACAGCCCCCTGCCACCTCTTTTCTTCTTCTTCTGCATGGGGTCCTGTCTCTTTCTCAGAGCTCTGCACAACTAATTATTGTTTATCTTTTTTATGTATTTAATTGCCCCTTTCCAGTCAATTTTTTGCATTAATGTTTAAATTTGTTCAAGTCTTACCTGCTTAAACAAAAGCACACAAAAACTCCCACTCTCCCTCATATTACCTTATTTCTCTCTTCCATCTCTGCTAAAAATCTAAAATAATCACCTTTTTTTCCCAGTCTGGTTTTTTTTCTCTTCCTTTCACTAAAACAGCTCTTGCTCAGACCAACAGTGGTCAGCAAGTCACGAAATGCATTCCTTCCATTTATTTGACCATTTTCCTTCTTGAAATTCCCTCTCCCCCATACTTTTGAGGACCCCTACTCCAGGTTTTCCTCCCACTATCCTGGATCCTCAGATTCTTTCTCTCTACCAGGCTGTTAAATATATTGGAGTTATTCAAGGCTTGGTCTCATCTCCTTTCTGCTCATCTATAATCACTATAAAAAGTCTTGTACAGAACCACAGCTTTGGTTATCAGCTCTACAGCAAAGACTTAAACATGTGTATTCCATCCAGACTGAGCTCCACATTTGTACATTCAATTTCTTTCTCTACTTCCCCACTTGCTGTCACATGGGCACATCAAGCACAGCAAAACCAGGCTGACCTCATGATCTTTCCCCCCAAATCTAGTCACCTTCCAGTATTCTTTTCTCCTTTTCCACTGACACTATCACAGTCCAAGTTACCACTATCTTTCACCTGGCTGTCCATCAATATTTTTTAACTATTCTCCCTGTATCCACTCTTTCTTCTAAAGACTGTTCTTTGTGCCACAATGCTGAAGCATATAGTGAATTACACCAGCCTCTGCTTATACCCCTTCAATGCCTTTCAATTGCACAAGGCCCTGAGTCCTTCATCTGTCATGTAAGGGATTATATGGTCTGTTCTCTTCTTCTTAGCCAGCCTCTTCTTATACCCCTCCCTTCTTTCATTTATTATTAAACCTCAATGGCTGGATGTGGTAGCACACACCTGTAATTTCAGCAACTTAAGAGGTCCAGGCAGGAGGATTCCAAGTTTGAGGCCAACCTCAGCAACGTAAGGAGTTCCTGTCTCAAATAAAAAATAAAAAGGGCTGGGGATATAAGTTGATGGCAGAGTGCCCCTGGGTTCAATTCCCAATAAGTGTTAGTGCTTCTCTCATTGAAGACCTAGAAATTAGGCCAGAAACCTTGAACCTGCTAGAAGAAAATGTAAGCTCAAAACTCCAATATATCAGCTCAGGAACTGACTTCCTTAACAAGACTCCTAAAGTGCAAGAAATAAAATGTAAAATCAATAAATGGGATGGCATCAAATTGAAAAATTTCTTCATGGCAAAGCAAAAGATTATCTCAAAAACAATCCAATTAAAAAGGTGTAACTATCTTCAACCTCAGTAATACTTAGGTGCAGAGAGCTGGAGGAGAGGTTACTTCTCACTCTGAAGATGAACATTCTGTGCTCCAGGAACTGGAGTTAGAGTTAGGACACTCTGTCCATAACTACTCATTTCCAAATCTGTCCTTCATCCAAGGTGCCCCTTGATACTTTGATCACTGCTTGTCTGATGTTTCTGTCCTCTGTCTCCTACTAAGATCAATGAGCAACCTAATGGACCCTGGCATTAGGCCATGAATTCCTTATCAGCATTCCTTCTATAGCACAATCACGCTGAAGCATAGTGCTTGGTAAATGCATGCTACAACGTCCAGGATAACGACCCCTACACCCTGACACTCAGCCCCTAGAATTCCCTCTTCTCCTGCCTCCCCATGGGTTAATGGTAATGTTCCTCACCTTTCATGCTCAACTTTAGTAACATAAATTCCCTCTTTTTTTTTTTGGTCAATCTAGGGTAAGTTATGTCAATTTTGCTGATACTATCAAAGAATTAAACTTTGAGTTCATTGATATTCTCTACAGCTTTTAGTTCTCAATTTGATTTATTTTCTCTGTCATCTTCATTATTTCCTTCTTTTTTCTTGCTTTGGGTTTATTTTGGTGTTTCTTTTTACAAGTTTCTTAAGGTAGAAGGTTAGGTTGTTAATTTGAGATCTTTGTTATTTTTTTTCACATAGATTTCTGTAGATATAAGTTCTCTACACACACTGTTCACCATGTTCTACTAGTTTTTATTTTATTTTATTTTTATTTTTATTTTTATTTTTTGGTACCAGGGGTTGAACTCAGGAACCCTCAACCACTGAGCCACATCCCCAGCCCTATTTTGTATTTTATTTAGAGATAGGGTCTCACTGAGTTGCTTAGTACCTTGCTGTTGTTGAGGCTGGCTTTGAACTTGTAATCCTTTTGCCTCAGCCTCCTGAGCCGCTGGGATTACAGGTGTGTGCCACTGCACAGGGCTTTGTTTTTATTTTCATTCATCTCAAAGTATTTTCTAACATAACAATGTGATTCTTCCTTGAGCCATTCATTATTTAGGAGTATGTTGCTTGTTTTCCACATCTCTCTGAGTTTCCTAAATTTCTTTGTGCTATCATTTCTTCTTTTAAAATTAATTTATTTTTTATTTTATTTTTTATTTTTAGAGACTTCATTTTGATTCATTGTACCTTCCATTCCATTGTGCTCAGAAAACGCACTTTGTGTAATTTCAACTCTTTTAAATCTATTAAGCTTTGGCCTCACATAAAATTTATCCCAGGGAATGGTCCATATGCACCATATATATCTCACCATTGTTATGTGGATGTCTATTGTCTATTAGGTTTAGTTGGTTTATGGTGTTGTTAAAATCACCAGTTTCCTTGTGGATCCTCTCTAGTTGTTGTATCCATTGTCAAATTGTCTATTCCTCTTTTCAATTCTGTCAGTTTTTGCTGCAGCTGTTTTGCAGTTTTGTTGTTAGGTGTATGTATGTTTATAATAGATGTGTCTTCTTGATGGATTGATGCTTTTATCATTACATGATTTTCTTTGTGTCTGGTAAAGCTTTTTAAAATTATTTGTTCTTTTTAGATATACATAATAGTAGAGTGTATTTTGACATATCATACTTACATGGAGTATAGCTTCCCATTCTTGTGGTTGTGCATGATGTGGAGTTTCACCTGCCATGTATTCATATATGAACATAGGAAATTTATGTCCAATACATTCTACTGGGTTTTTTTTTGCCACAAAGTTTATTTTGTCTAATATTAGTACAGCCCTTCCAACTCTTTTTTGGTTACTATTTTACTGTTTTCTTGGTATATCTTTTCCCATCTTTTTAACTTCAACCCTCAATTTAGATTAGTCTCATAGATATCGTATGGTTATATCATGATTTTAAGCCCATTCCAGCAATCTCTGCTTTATGAGAGTGTTTAATTCATTTATGTTTAATGTATTTGATAATATAGGATTCATGCCCTCTATTTTGCTATTTGTTTTCTATATGTGCTATGTCTTTTTTCTCTATTCCTCCATTACTTCCTTTCTTTTATACAAAGTATACATTTCCAGGTGTACCATTTTAATTTCCTTATAATTTCTTTTACTATATATTTTCTTAGTGGTTGCCCTAGCTGCTACAATTGACATCTAATTTATAACATGTACTTCAGATGATACCAACTTAATTTTAAGACTTTACAAATTTTTTGTCTTTATAGAGCTCTGTCTCCCCCTTCCCATCTCCAGCTGCACTTTTGTGGTATTATTTTTGTACTAAATGTATACTTTGGATACATGCCAATGGGGTTTATTATTGCCTTAGCAGTTGCCTTTTAAATATACTAGAGTAAAAAGTCACATAGAAAATATACATGAATGCTGTCTTTTATATTTATCTACGTAGTTTCCTTTGCTTGTTGCTATGGATTGAATTATATATATCTCCCCTGCTCCCCAAACTCATATATTAAAACTCTAACCCCCAACATGATGATTATATTTGGAGAATACTATGCATTCTATCAGGTAATTAAGGTTCAATGATGCCATAACTGTGAAGTCTTAAGTTTGATAGAATTGATTGCCTTACAAGAGGGGGGAGAGAGAGAGAGAGAAATAACATTCTTTGTTTCTGTTATGTGAAGACACGGCAAGAAGGCAACTATTCATAAGCCAAAAAGAGAGACTTCACCAGAAACCACTCTATGTTGGCACCCTCAAACTTTTACATTCCAGAACTGTGAGAAAATAAATTTCTGCTGCTTAAGCACCCAGGATGTGGTAGTGTGTTTGCAGCCCAAGTCAAGTTAGATACCTGTGCTCTTTGTCCCTGGGGAGTCTAGTTAATACAAGGATGACTCTTCATTTCTGCCTTGGAGAGCTCCTTTAATATTTCTTGTAGAGAACTGGCAATGACTTCTCTGGGTTTTTTGTTAATTTATGTGTTTTGCCATTGTTGCTTATCTTTTTTCTAATTCTGGAACGTTTTAATTTCTTTTTTGGTTTTGAAGGATAATTTTGCTGGACAAGGACATCTTGGCTGACAATCTTTTTTTGTCTTTCATCATGTCAAATATGTCATCGCATTGTTTTCTGCTTCCATGACTTTTGTTGAAAAATCAACTGTTAATCTAACTGGAGATACCATTTTTGTGATGAGTTGTTTCTTTAAAGATTCCCTCTTTTTCTTTGTCTTTAACATTTTGATTGTGATTTGTCTAGGTCTTAATCTTTCTCAGTTTTTCCTACTTGAAGTTCATTGGGTTTTTTGGATGTACAGATTAATTTTTTATCTAAGTTGTGAAATTTTTGACCATGATTTCTTCAAATATTATTCCCTTTCCCTCTCTTCTCTCTTTCTGGGACTCTCATCATATATATAAACATACGTATACATATATGTGCTTATACATATATATGTATATGTATATCTATATATATGTTGGTATCCTCGATGGTGTCTCAGATCAAAATCTTTCCTCTTTCTGTTCTTTACACTAGAAAGTATCCAATGACCTATCTTCAGATTCCTTTATCCAGCCTGCTTAAGTATGCTATTGTGCTCCTGTAGTAAAATTTTTATTTCTGCTATTGCATTTTTTTTTTTTGGAACCAGGGATTGAACTCAGGGACACTTGGCCACTGAGCCACATCCCCAGCCATATTTTGTATTTTATTTAGAGACAGGGTCTCACTGAGTTGCTTAGGGCCTCACTAAGTTGCTGAGGCTGGCTTTGAACTTGTGATCCTCCTGCCTCAGCCTCCTGAGTCGCTGGGATTATAGGTGTGGGCCACCTCGCCTGGCTTGCTATTGCATTTTTAACTCTATAATTTCTTTTTATTGATATTCTAAGATTGGTGAGTAGTTTTCATTAGTTCTTTGAATATTAAATAACTGATTTAAAATCTCTGCTTAGCAAACAGATGTCTAAGGCTTTTATTTTTTCTCCTCCTCCCCTTCCTCCTTCTCCTTCTCCGTTTTCTTCTTCTTCCTCCTCTTCCTTCTAATATTTTGGACTGTGGATTGAACCCAGGAGGAACTTTACTATTGAGCTACATCTACAGTTCTTTTTCTTTTGAGATGAGCTATCACTGAGTTGCTGAGGCTGGCCATGAACTTGTGATTCTTCTGCCCCAGCTTTCCAAATAGGTGGATTACAGTTTTCTGGAGCTTCTTAAAGTACGGTTTCAATTGACTATGTTTTTCTTATGTATGAGACATATTTTTGTTATATCACATATGTTTGCATATATCACAGTTTTTAAATGGTTTAAAATGAAATTCAGCAATTTTCTTTCTTCTTTCTTTTCTTTTTTCCTTTCGTTCTGTTTCTTTTCCATATTTATTTATATATATTTATTTATTTTGGTACTGGGCACTGAACCCAGAGCTCCATGCATTCTAGGCAAGCACCACTGAACTGTACCCCCAACCCTTTTTCTTTTTATTTTTGACACAGAGCTTCTCTAAATTGCTCAGACTAGACTAGAAGTAGATCTTCCTGCTTTACCTCCCAAGTAGCTGGGATTACAGGCTTGCATAATCATGCCCTAAGGCAAGTTTCTTGAATAAACACCAGATAGTTGCAGAATTTTGACAGGTTATGAAAACATTGATTTTGTTGACTTTTGCCAAGATTATCATTGATTTTGTGGAAAAGAAGATTTTCAGAGGTCCCTATTCCATCATCTCTGCTGACACTACATGGTAGTTTGAACTGACTTCGACTATAGTACTTGTACAAGTGGCAATGCATGACCTACGCTTTTCCTCTGCTAGGCTGTGAGCTCCTCTAGGGCAGGGACTGTGTCTTATTTACTCCTATCCTCCCCTTCTAGAACAAGAACTGTGCTTGAAAAATAGCAGAATGTTGTTGGAAGAATGAATAATTGAGTCTCCAAAAAAGGTAATCTTTGAGAAATTTGTGTGTGGTGGAGAATTCCAGAAAAGCTATTCTTGAATTTGGATCTGGATTGTTCTGGGCATTTCTAGTCTGCTGTTACTTATAATAGGGTCCCTGAGGCAGTTTTCACAATCATTCAGAGCCTCAGATTTTTCATATATGCAATACAGATAATAAAACTTAAGATCATAACATTGTGATCCTAATATTTCTCAGAGGATTAGATGTGTTGACATGTGTAAAACCCATAACAAAGTGTCAGCCACCGCTGCTTCATAATTATGAGTGTTTAGTTTTCTTGCTTTTCCTAACTTCAGGGAATTCTTTAGTCACTTTCAGTTTAACTTGAGCAAGGGTTTGGAAAATGCATATGCCAATAGTAAGTGATGCACAATGGTTTCTGTGACTTTCTAATGAGTGAAAGCTTCTACAAAGGCCTTTTTAAAAACTCAGGCAGACTGAACAACCAAGGTTTTCCATTCTTGGGGCTCATGCTTAGGTAGAGCTAGGAACAGAAAATACCTGTTCTCCTGTGACATGGGCCAGGTACGGAGAGAGGGGCGGGGAGGTGATTTTCCCACGGTCATTGGTGCATTAGAACTGAGAGCAAGTGTGCAATATCAAGATTGACCTAGAAAGAGAAGCAACTCACAGATTTATAAGCCAAAGCAGAGGGGCCCTCAGACCTTCTGGGATGGGAATTCTGGGGACAAAGGCTTATCTCTATGTCCTACCTTAAACATTTGATAGGGAAAGTTATGCTGGGGCCTCTCTCATTTATACCTTTTGGTATGGTTTTTGTCAAAGAAAATGCTTCAGGATTTATTTATTTATTTACTTATTTATAGTTTAGAAACAATTGATCAAATCCGATTCATAATTAGATAAATGAAAATGCAGCCCAGAAAAACTTGCTGACTTGCCTAAGGTCACACAGAAAAGGAGCAGCAGAACTGGGGCTCACTGTAGAGTCTGTTGTGACTGGGAGTCCAGGGTTCCTTCCACCTCATCTGCCCCTCCCTGCTAAGTCACCTCCTCCAGCACCTTAAAAAAACTTTTGCTGACTTTACTCATGAGATATCCTCGCTTTGTCGATATGTTGTTTCCAAGAACAGACTTATCTGATGGTAGAAGCAAGGCTTGGGAACCCTGTGGACGCGAAAGAGTGTGGGTTTCAACCTCAGGCTCCAGTGTGAACTGAGGCACCACTAATCTGTACATGTCTCAGTTTTTCCATCTGAAAAATGGGACTCTGAATCCCTTGTGCTTTGGTTTTTTTTTTTTTTTGGAGATGACGAGAACAAACGATATGAAGATTTTTTTCATTGTGATTTTCCTCAGTGCACATGTCCATCAAGATCCTTGTTGATGGCTTTATTTGGTTTAAATTACCACAGTCCTAACTCTCTTGTCAGAGGGTTATCCTCATTCTGATTCTTGAACCATCAAAGAAGGACTGTGTTGGAGGGATGGGAAGTTTATCACTCTGTTTCACACCTAGAGGACACCAGGTGATGTGGACGACCCCACCCAGGATAACTCCCTTCATCTCCTGCTCATATTTCCAAATATTCACTGGATTAAGAAGCCTGAATATCTAAGAGGTATCTATAATGACTTCTGCCCAAGACTGGGTTGTCTTCCTCTTCTGAGCATATGGTAACTCCAAAAACCTAGGCGCCATCCTGTGGTCTCCCATGCCCTCAAAGCTCATGCAGTTTACACGTAGAAATTGTCATTTTCTTCTCAACATCCTTGAGCACCTACTACTTAACACCTGTACTATTTGGTGGTAGGACTGACCATGGCTCTACTTTCATTGGTCCAGGTAAATTAAGGTCTTCAGGTTACCTGGTCCAAACTGCTCCTGAAAGCTTTCTTACACTTGCACATACAGGCTCCTTATAGGGACTATAACCAGGGGTATGAAAAACAAGAATCTGAACATGATTCTTAAAAGCTTTGTCATCCACAGTACTCTTTCCATGAGTGCAATTCACTAAATTGATGAGATTAGGAAGCTTTCATCTTTGTCTCTGTGTGATTGTTCCTGTAAACAATTAAGCTAATCAGTCCATTGACAACTGGGGACTAATGGGGGTATGAAGACAACAATCAGATCTACTTTCCTGGCATCAGAGATTTGTTTAGAGACCATCCAATCAAATCCAAGATCAAGATTTTTGTTTTATGACTTTTGGGAATGATGCTTGTTCCTCCTCCATGTGAAAGAAATCAACTCACAGTCATGTCTTTACCTTGTTCTTGAAGTCATCTGGTAGTCATTAACAAAGTCAGAATTAGGATAAACAGGCACCTAGAAGGTAGAAGAGAGAAGCGTCAGGACTTAGAAGCACAGACAAAGAAGTCCTGGTCAAACCTTGCCTGAAGCTGTCGTCCACCACATTTCTCATTTGAGTGAGTCTGTTAATCGCCCTTATTTTAAAAGACACTTAAAATTGGGTTTTCTGTTACCTAAAATCAAAAGCATCCAAACCGATAAAATTATTTAAACCACTAGCTAGTCATGTAAGATCTGTTTCTAAAATCATATAAATAAATATGTTGGCATTTCATCATTACCATCACTGCCAATGAGTCCAAGGCAGCTGTGGGTCTGGCCTGGACTATGGAAGCAGCCCTTTAATGTCCCTCCACCCAGCAGCCCATTGATAGTTAAGAATGGAAACCAGTTCTGGGTACTTTCCTGATTGAAAACTTCAAAGTCTTTTGCTTGCTCTTAAAATGACCCCAACTTCCCTTCTCTGCTCTCCTTGTCCTGCTCTGGCCCTGCTGGGCAGACATGGCACCTGTGCCTCCTATTGCTTCCTTTACTCTCTCTTCCCAGCCTCATGCCTGTTTATGTTCTGTGAGCAGCAAAGGCCTTTTCCCCTTGCTGTTCCTGCTGGCTGGAACACTGTCCCCGCACCCTTCACCCAACTACTTTATCTCATCTTTTAAGTCAGAGCTCAGATGTCACCTTCTCAAGGAGATCTTTCCTGACCCCTCTCCAGATCACCCTTTGTCCTCTGCAGTGCTTATCTCAATTGGTAATGACCTTTCTTATGCATTTACAAGTTTATTGTCAGTGTGTAAGCCATGAGGCCCTTGCCCTCTTGTTTACACTGTGTCCCTGACTTGGAGTGAGGTTCAATAAATATTTGTTGAGCTGTTGTTGGATGTTGTTGGACACCTGTAGCAAGGTGTTCCCAGAGCAACTCCCAGTGGTGTGACGAACCTGAAGTGAGGGTCTGCTGGTCTGAATCCAGTGAAAAAGCTGGAAACCCTGACCTGAGTCATCCGGCGGGTGTCCGGCAGGTGAGCCTGCGGCTAGGGAGAGCAGGAATGGCAGCTAGCAGTTGCTTTGGCCAGACAGACCATGATTTCAGCTGCATCAGCTTCACTGGGGAGCTTGTTAGAACTGCAGACTCTGGTTCCCACCCCAGAACCACTGAACCAGAGTCTGCGTTGAGCGAGGACTGCGCAGTTTTCAGTTTATAAAGTGCTGCTCTTCACTACCCTGGACATGCACGGCCAGCACTGTTATCTGAAAATCCCTGGGCCAGGAGTCAGGAGCCATACTTTCTCATTTACTGTATGACCTTGAGCAGAATTTTAATCCTCTTTCTGCTTTAGTCCCTCTATTACAAGACCTGGACTTATTATCTTGTAAATGATGTCGTAGGATGCCTTGGGCTAAGGATCTCCTGCTGGTCTGTGACCTTTGGAATTTGGGAAACTAATAAGAGAAAGATGGGACCAAGCCAGAGGACAAAAGAGGGTGACAGAAGAAGAACTGAATGTCTGTATGTGTGTGTGTATGTGCATATATGTGTGTACATATATACGTATATATGTATGTATATATGTTTATATGTATATGTATGTGTGTGTATATATATATGTACATATATATGATAGCAAAGAGTAGCCTCAGAGATAACTCAGAGTAAATCTCAGCTAACTTACCTTAATGAAATGGAAGTGTTATTAGTTCATAATACCCCCTAGAAACAATGGGTTTCAATTCTAGCTGCATATTAGAAATTCCCAGGGAGTTTTAAAAAGTCCCACACCCAGTCAATCCTTCATGCCTGCTATATCAGAATCTCTCTGGAAGGGACCTGGACACTTGTCATCTGTACATCTCTGTGCCACTCAAGATTTTCTGTGCCACTCAAGATTTAAGGCACATACAGACTACCTGGGGGAGGGGCATTAAAATGTGAATTCAGATTGAGGAGGTCTGGGGTGTCCTGAGAGTCTACAATTTCAGTGAGCTCTCAGATGAGGCTGACTTTTCTGTGACCAGGGGCCACACTTGGAGCCTCCAAACCTCAGGTGATTCAAATGTGCACACTGGGCTGAGAATTATGCTCTGGAGGATGTCATGGGTTTAAATGAGGTGGCAGATGGCATGCACGTGGCATGTGATTGTCACTTATTCATCGTCATTCTTCTACACACCCTTTTCTCACATGATTAATTAAAAAGAATTCAGAGGACAGCAAGGAGTAGATAGATGATAAGATCCCCAACAGAGGGAATCTAATAATTATTGAGCACCTACCATGCACAATGTATGAGCTTTAAAATATGTTACCTCAACGAGTACATTTGTGTGTGTGTGTGTGTGTGTGTGAGTTTAACAAACTCAGAGATAATTTGCTCAAACATGGTCACACATTTGCTAAAGAAAAAAATATTCAATGACACCTGTGAGAACATGGTAAGGAAGATGTAACTTAGGATCCTTGCTATAAGCATAGGTTCCACCACCTCCCAAGAGTGCCACAGGCTGGAACTTCACCTTTAGCACATGGGCCTTTGGGAGATACTCGAGATCCAGTTGATTTCACTGATCGAACAGGATTCTCGCTGAAGACAGACTGGAGTGATGTGATACCGCCTGGGGGATGGTGGAGGATGAGGAATCCCATCAGATAGTGAGGGTGGGGGCAGGGGTTCTTGCTGAACTAACGTGGTAGGATTTTGTAAAACTGGAGTTTACAAGGGAGTCCACAGAGGGGCCTAGGAAAAGGTTCGGGAGCCTGGCTACAGCTTGGTCAATCAGGAACTTGTCATATCGAGTAAGTGGCAAATCTTGGACTCATGCCCAGGTTTTTCCGGACACCAGACCTAAGTGCTTCCCAAGCTGCCTCTTACCCATAAGGGCAAAGGAGTTGTGTGTGCTCAACAGCTGCAGAGGGAAGGGCAGCTGAGCCCAGGGTGCTGCTCAGGGAGACAATGGAGGCCATTGTCAGAGAGCTGGATGGACAGAGGGAAGAACAGGTGTGTGGTGTTGGAGTCAGGGAGCAGCTTCAGAGGGAAGCAGCACTTTCTCACAACCAAGAGGAGAGGAAAGATTTAGAAATTGTGTCTTTGGCCTTCACCCAGGGCTTTTCCAGCATTCGTTGCCTTAGAAACATTGCTCACCATCACTAAGTGCCATTTATTGTACATCTGCCCAAGGCACAGGCTGCTTCCCCAGGCACGGTACCTAAAATGACCTCCAGCCCCACACCTCATGGTTTAGAGTATATTCCCACATGTAATCTCAGCATAAGGCATAATCATTCCCACTTTCCTGATAAATAATCCAAGGTCAGAGAAATCCAGGGAGTGTGACAACGTCTGACATTTAAACAAAGAAAACACTTGGACCAGACCTCCCAACCAAATCCTGGGACGTGTAGGAAGGCTTTGGAGGTTTGCATTGGCTAGACTCTCAATGACGTTTTAGAGATAGAGAAAAGGGGACTCCATGGGACTAGTCTGGAACTGCTCTGGACAGTGGGCGTGCGATTTCGTTTCTTTCAAGGAGAGCTGCACAATCCGTCAGCGCCTGAGTCAGAAAAGGCTGGGCATCAGGCTTCCACACCAAGAGCAGACAAAGGAAAGCTTGTGGAAGATCCCGCAGAGATCAACAGCCCCACCCCTGGACCCGCCTGCAGCCCTACCAGGAGTCGCTTCTAAGGGCTGGGGCGGTTTCTCACATAGGCACCTCCTGGGCTGGTGACCCAGGATGAATTTATCTTTGAGGGGGCACTGCCACCTTGTGGTACGTAGTAAGCACTGCATCTCTTTTATGTCAGCTCTTCGCTTTCCTCCTTTTCTCTTGACAGGAAAGATAGGAACAATATTTACTCTGATAAGGAATATCAAAAGTGAGGCAGTTGTGATGGGAAGGAGAGGAAGTTTGTATTTGAGCAAGATCCCATCATTTTTGTGGCAACAAAAATATATAAATAAATTAGGAGAATTTTCTTGCTGTTGAATTTATTTATGTTTGTGGAAAATTTGCAGAATCTCCTTTACCTTTAGGAAGGAATATAGATATGGTTTAGGCAATATCTGATATTTACTTATTTGCTAACCAATTGGCTGCATAGCTCCATCCCTCCTAGGGAAAATTGTCCCAGCCAGAAAATGAGGTGTTGTGGGGGATATTAGTCTACTGTATTTTTATTTCTTTGCTAAACACTTAAATACATTCTATAATCAACTACTTAGAACATGAGAAGGTCTTAGGAGTCTAATTTCATGCCTTTGAAGTTGGGTTTTGTACAACCCAGAGTTCTGCACAAGTGGCAGTGGGGTGAGGGGCACCTGCCAGGCTTTTGCCTCCCCCCATGGTCATCTCTTTTAAACAATGAGCTTTAATAGAATGTTGTGTTAATTTATTAGCATTGCTGTAACAAAATACCACAGACAGGGGCACTTAAACAACAGGAAAGTATTTCCCCCACAGTTTTAGAGGATGGAAGCGGGAGGTGAAGGTGCTGACAGGGTTGGTGTCAAGGAGGGCTCCCTCCTGGGGGTGCAGACAGCAGCCTTTTCACTGTGTGCTTATGTGGTCTTTCCCTGATGCATGCATGGGGAAGGGGGAAGAAGAGAGTTCCCTGCTGTGGTGTCTCTTCTCTTAAGGATGTTCTCCTGTGGGATTAGGGCTCCACCCTCTGACCTCCTTTAACTTTACTTCCTTAGAGACCTCAGACCTGCATACAGCTACATTGGGGATTAGGATTTCCACATGTGAATTCTGAGGGCATATAAACATTCTATTCATAACAAACACCTTGTTCAAAAAAGATAATTTTGATATTTTGGAACCTTCTGTCCTTGTCAGAGCCCACAGAGACTGGGGAGACAGAGAGTTTGGGTCAAAGAGGGTTCTCAGCTCCCAAAGCCAGACAGTTAGGGGATGGTAGGGCCAGAGCCTGGTCACAGCACGAAAATGCATGCATGTGGTCTTTCTCCCCAGTGGGAGAAAGAATTTTAGAAAAAAACTGTTCTAGAAATAAGATTTCATCTCACTCCAGTCAGAATGGCAATCATCAAGAATACAGGCAACAATAAATGTTGGTGAGAATGTGGGGAAAAAGGTATGTTCTTACATTGCTGGTGGGACTGCAAATTGGTGCAACCGCTATAGAAGGAAGTATGAAGATTCTTCAGAAAACTTGGAATGAAACCACCATTTGACCCAGCTATCCCATTCCTCAGTCTATACCCAGAAGACTTAACTACAGCAAACTGCAGTGACACAGCCACATCAATATTTATAGCAACTCAATTCACAATAGCTAAACTATGGAACCAACCTAGGTGTCCTTCAACAGATTAATGGATAAATAAACTGTGGCATATATATACAGTGGAATATTACTTAGCTTTAAAGAATGACATTATGGAATTTGCCAGCAAATGGATGGAGTTGGAGAATATCATGCTAAGTGAAATAAGCCAATTCCCAAAAACCAAAGGCCGAATTTTTTCTCTGATAGGCAAATGCCCATTCACAACAAGATGGGGGGAGTGCTAGAGAAGAATAGAGTTACTTCAGATCAGGTAGAGAGGGAAGTGAAGGGAGGGGTAGGGGTAGGTAGGGGTATGGGGCTAGGAAGGATAGTAGAATGAAACATTATTACCTTATGTACCTACATGACTGCATGACTGATGTGATGATACAACATGTACAATCATAAAAATGAGAAATTTTATCCCATTTATGTATGATATATCAAAGTGCATAAATGCATTCTACTGTCATGGAACTAATTAGAACAAATAAAAAATTTAAAAAGATGTGGACAGAAAATAAAGAAAGAATGGTGGCATTTAAGTTCTCAGGTCAAACTCCAGAATTATTATTATTATTTTGTTGTTGTTATTGTGGTACTGGGGATTGAATCCAGGGGTGATCTATGACTAAATGATATTCCCAGACCTTTTTAATTTTTTATCTTGAGACAGGGTCTCATTAAGTTGCCCAAGCTGACCTCTACCTCAGCTTCTTAGCTGATTTCGTCAACTTCCCAAGTAGCTGGGATTATAGGTGTGCACCACTGGGCCCCCATCCAAACCTGAGGATTTTTTTAAATGGGGGATTGAATTCAGTGGTGCTTTACCACTGAGCTACTTCCTCAGCCCTTTTTATTTTTTATTTATTGATTTTTGTGGTGCTAGGGATTGAACCCAGGGCCTTGTGCATGCAAGGCAAGCACTCTACCAACTGAGCTATGTCCCCAGCCCTATTTTTTTTTTAATTTTAAAACAGGTTCTCACTAAATTTCCAAGGCTGGCCTCAAACTTGGGATCCTCTTGCCTCAGCCTCCTGACTCTCCAGTATTACAGGTCTGTGCCACCATGCCCAGTCAAACCCCAGAAAATTTTAAAAATCCAGAATGGGACTAAAAGGAGCTACACATTGAAAGACAGGACTATTCTGTTGTGAACCAAGTATACAGTGAAGCTCAGGGTGTATGTTTTGTTAATCTGGAAAGAAGGGTAATGGTTTAGTTTTGAGGTAAGGGCTTGCAGAAATTCTGAAAGACACTTTGGATTATTTTGAAAACCCTTATTATCATGCCCGATTTCACTTCTTTGGACACAATTGCACCATAATTCCTATGTTTGACTTCCTATCCATTGTCAGCACGTGTTGTTTTTACTTGCAAATGCCATGACGAGGTGAAGAGGTGATGGACATTTTCTTACTGGCAAGGATCTTCAGGAGGCCTCATCCCGTCGCCCGCTGTATCAGGCAAACAGCAGCTGTTTGTAGATAGGTGTTGGATGAATCCATGAACAAGAGCTAAGTGACAGAGACAGGGGTTACAGGGGCCAAGAGGATGCTGGCTTACAAATGAGGAAGTGATGGCTGGAGGTGGCATTTGCTGGAGCCTGGCTTGCCTGGTTCCGGTAACCCACTCTTCCTGTGACCCTTTCCAAAAGCATTCCTGAGGTCTGTGTATGGGCACTGTCTTTCAGGGGAACAGGATGGGCTGAGCCTGTGGGCCTGGAGTGTGGTGAGGCCTCAGTGGGGAGGTCTGGGATGGCACTCAGGACTCGGTGGTGATGCCTGGAGACCTCAGGTTCTGACAATGAGGCTCCCACATAGTCTCTGTTGCTTTCATTCGTCCTGACTTCGTGGGGCTCTGGTTTCTCTCCTTTTCCTTGTTTTCCTTTCCATGATGCAGCCTTAGTTCTCCTGGGGTGCGGGAACTTGGAGTGAACACAGAGATGCCAGTGGCTGATAGTGTGGGCAGGGGACCTTGCTGTTGTGCTTCCTCTAAACCTATGGTGTCCGTGTGAGGGGACAGGGCACTGTGCTACCAGGTGGCATTAAGGGGACACATGAGTGAATGGAGGAAAGAGACCTAGGGGTCCCCAAGAAAGGATCCTAACTTGCTTCACAGGAGCCTGAGGGGAGGGCCAGTAAGCAAAGGAAGTGGTGGGGGGGGGATTTTCGATTTTCTTCAAAGTCAGATGCAGGCAAGTGGCCAGGGAAGGAGCACTCCCTAGAGGTAGCAATGACTTTTTTCTTGGAGTATGTTTTTCTGATTGTAAAAGTGATTCATGTTCATTTTAATAAACAATAACAGTCTGAGGGCTGAATCTGCCCTGGGGGCTGGGCGGAATACTGTAAGCCCCAGGAGATTCTAGGTCTTTGGAGGCTGTGGCCTAACAGCTGTCAGGTCCTGGCCAAGTGCCAATGATGGCCGGGTTCCAATTTCTGCCCAGCTCAGCATCAGGGCCAAGGGCCTACCGGGAGGCCACCCCTCATCCCACTTGCCCCAAAGGGAGCCAAACTGTTGCATGCATGGCAGGGCAGGGTGCTAGAGGTTGGCAGGAAGGAGGGCACAGGAGAGGCCCTGCACATAGTGCCCATCCACAGGGAACACAAAATCCCAGAAGTGCTTTGGGCTATGGGCAGAAAACCCTAAGGTGTCAAGGTTCCCTAAAGTCATTTAATGAGCAAGATTTGGAGTTGTGGGCAGACTCGGTCTTTGAAAGTAAAAAGCTTCAGTAGGGCTTTGGCCATCTCCATGGGCTGCTGCTCAAGCCTTTCCTTCCTCCTACCAATGCAGGCCAGGGTGGAAAGGCCTCAGTCCACCCTCCCTCCTCCAGTAAGCCTCCAGGGGGCAGAGCTTGAGCTGAAAGTGTCCCTGGTGACAGCCTGGCCAACCTGCCTTCCTCCCCACTTCTCTGCGCACAGGGTAGGATGTTGATCTGTTCGCCCTTTTTCCTTCTTTTAGGGACCCAGGCCTGGCTTTTGGAAAATGCTGACACTGTCTACCTTTGCTGTGTCTTCAGCCTCCTTGTGTCTGCACCCCTTCTCTGGAAAGGGTCATCTCCCTTCTCTTCTCCCCCTGTTCCCTCATCCATCCTCAGTGGGTTAGTGTCTTGAATGGTGAAATGAAGGGCAGGTCCCCAACAAAGACCTTCTGAGGACGGATGGGCTGTGGAAGGCAGGGTCAACATCTCGGGCCCTGGACCCCATCATCTTCCTGGTCATCTGTTCAGTCAGGGTGAGTTCAGCTCTGGTTTAGGCACTGGGATTTCACTTTCCTGCTGTCACTCCAGAACCTAGGAGAAGGATGCTTTGGGGATCCTGGAGTGTGCCAGGGGCATTTTATCTCCATACCACCTGGCATCAGGCATGGTGGAGAAACTGGTGTTGTGGAGAGGCTGCCACTCCCCCTCTCCACCTGTTTTTTGCAAAATAAAAGGATGAACCCCTGTTTTGTGAAAACTTATTTTGAGTTATGGATATGTAGTCTGATTTCCTGAATGTGTAAAACTGAGAGGCAGAACTTGGTCCATAGGGACCCTGAATGCTGTTCACATGACCACCCCTACCCCCATCCCTGTACACTGATCTATTTGTCCCCTCAGTTTGATGGGATGCTGCTTTCTTCTTGCTTCCACGGGGCCTGGGCCAGCTGCCCTTCCATCATTAGGCTTCTCACATCACCCTGCCAGTTATCTCCATCTTCCTCTAGAGCAATGGGTCCACCCAGGACTGTGCTCTTGCCACAACTTTCCCCTGAAGTGCTGACTCTGTGGGAGGTACAGATGTACATCCAGGGATAAATGGGAACCCCTGCATTATGGTCTCAAACCCAGAGGCCCCTGGGCTCTGCAGAGAATGCTTGGGCTGCCACTAACTGGAGTGTGTGTGTACTAGGCAAAGGGCAGAACTACCCTGAGTTCTGCACACTGCCCCTAGGGAGGAAGGAAAACTGGTGGGGCCTCATCTTCTGACATCTGGAGCTTTAAATAAATTATTCAGATTTTTAAATATTGGCAACTAATCCCCATTTTTAAGCAACATGCAGGCTAAGCCCCATATATACAGGCGCTGACTCTGACTGATGAGTGTGGGTGGCTGACTCTCAGGGAGCACTTGACTTGCAGATAATTTTCTGGCCCTATCTGCGCAGTCAGGTCACCATTACCCTCATCTCATTTCACCAGCTGGGACAGATGCAGGGACAGTGTGAGTGGCTGGTGTCAGATCACGATTTAATAAATGGTGTTGGAAAGCTGGCAGTCTGGGTGGAGCTTCCAAAAGCAAACCCCAGGCGTTTTTTCCTTTCTGTGTAAGACTCAGAGTCCTGGAGGGCCTGGCCAAGGCTGATGTCAATAGCAATGAGCATTTTCTATGCGCGTGGTGAATACATGCTACGTATCTTGTTCAAGCTTCATACAACCCTGCAAGTCCATATCTATATCTTTATGTTAGGGATCAGGGAACTCACAGGACAGAGAGTGACTTTCCCAAGGTCTCTTAGCCTTGGTGTTGGGGGATATGATGACCTTCTTTCCGTGCAGCTTGGGGTTCCTCCATATCCCTGTGTCCAGGCTAGGGCCAGGCTCTACAGGGCCACTGGGGCTGGAAGATGAGTGCCTGGGGCTTGGCTTCTGAGGCTGCTGGGCAGGACTCTGGGGCAACATCCTGGCAGGCTCTCAGTCCAGGGTGGCAGGAATAGGCCTGGGTCTAAGCAACCCCTCAGGCAGGCTCACTGGGCTCGGTCCTGCTTGCTCCTCTGTGGTGACAGGCTCTGCCAGAGTCTTCCGCAGAACATCTCACCGCGCAGGGCATAGTTGATGGCGTTGATAGTGGGCATCATTTTGGCCATGAGGGCAGGTATCTGTTGTTGCAGAAAAATTCAGAAAAGATGCTTTGAAGCCTCTGCTGCTCTCCCTGGTCCCACTTAGACACTCTAGCTCCCCTCCCCCTACAACTGCTAAACATTTGTCCTCAGCTTGATTCTCAGCCTTGGAGCCTTCCCTGACTAGCTGGCAGATGATGCATGGCTCATAGAACCCCATAGGAATACACTCCCATCCAGACACCCGAGTGTCAATTTCACCCTCTGGCTATCTGTCCCTATCATCTCAGCCTGGTGTGGCCCAGGAGACGTGCATTATGAACACTTAAAGGAAGAGGCAAAGAGAGAGAGAGACTGATACAGAAGCCAGAAAGCTAATAAGAGAGATGGGGTGAGACAAAGAAAAACAAAACAATGGAGAGAGTTCTAACTTTGGGCCTTGGAAGTGACCATACCATCTGCAGTTTGGGGGAGATGGAGTTCACGTCCACGATGGCTGCATATATGTACAGGAGGGCATAGGGGCCCCAGCCGAGCAGCAGCAGCTTGACTGGCAGAGTGGTGTTCACCTAGGAGAAATTATCACAGGAGGCATCGTTTCACTTCAGGTGGCCACAACTCTGGGTAGGCAGGGAGACCAGGTCTGTACTCAGGGACTCTGAGCAACTTGGACCAGGTTTCAGGAAGAAGCTAAGCCTGAATAGGAACTTGGGACCTGAGGGGCCTCTCTGCTATGTCAGGCCATTTAGATCACCCTAAGCCTATTATTTAAACTTATTTAACCTCAGTTGCCTTGTCTGTAAATGCTCCTGGCAATACTTGACCTCTCCCCACTGGGGGGTAGGGAAAGACAATAAGCTTCCTGCTAGGTCTCTGCTCTGTAAGAGGAATCCTGGGGCTGGGGATGTATCTCAGTAGTATATTGCTTGCCTAACAGGCCTGAAGCCCTTGGTTCAGTTCACAGCACTGTGGTGGGAGGAATCCTGGGCTCAAGTGACAGTGTTCAGGAGGGTCCCAGGCTGAGCTGCCTTCAAACTTTAAGACCAGAACCAGCTTGCCTTCAGCAGCTGTAGCCATCTGGTAAGACTGACCTGTCTGTGTCAAACCAAAGAGCAGAGCTGGCCTGGAAAGTGGGTGATGTTAAAGGACCTACCACCTGGTGGCCACAAAGAGCTTATAGGTTATACTATGATATCACCTGTGGCCACAAGGGGGCGCACAAATCAAGATCTAATTTCAGGATGTATTTGTCCTGAAAATTCAAATATCACAAAATATCACTGCCTTTTTTTCTCATTGATATGTCTTTTTAACAAAGAAGGTAACTTAAGTTGGAAGAGGGCACATTTTCTTCAATGTTAGATTTTGAAACCATGTTGACCAGGAGACATTTCTTTTTCTCTTGAATTGTCCCTCATTTGGGTGGGAGGTGGGGGAACAAGGGGGCTTAGCACTGATGGAGTCTCCTAGGGACAGGCTGAGGCTGAAGGACAAAATGGAACCTCCATGGGAGACCATGTCACCTCCAGAAACCACTCAGCTCAACCTGAGGTCCCTGGGCCTGTGCATGGTGACCACTGCTGATGCTTCTAGAGCTGGTGATTTAAAGTCAGTGGGGAAAATGACAAAGTCATGGTGACAGTCTTGTCTTTGGCTGATCAAAACTCGAAGAAATTTGGTGACTTTGCATATTCAGACAGGTTGGAGTGAGCAGAGTGGAGGAGAGCCTGGGAGGCCATGCCTATGCCAGCAGGGAGCTGGGAGCCAGGGATTTAGATTTTGGCCCCAGTGCAACCCCCACCCTCCTCCTGTGACCTCAGAGAAATGTGTGTCTCCAGCTAAAATCAATTTTTAGAATCCTTTTCCAATTCACAGGAAAAAAATAATGAAGTGACAGGTTAAATGTCTTAATAAAACGAGCATTTCTTTTATGCCTATAATTGAGCACATGGGTGGTAGAACCCCAGACCTGGGTCTGGGTCTATCTCTGCTCTTTCTCGGTGTGTGGCTTTGGGTGAGTTGCTTGGCTAATCTCCCTTTGCCTCTAACCTCAATCCAGTCCGTGTCACAGGGAGAATAAAGCCTTCCTTTCTCAGAGAGTGGTCACAAAGATGAAATGACAATGCATATAAAATAGAGTTAATGCTTTTTTAAAAAGTCTTGGCTGCTTGCAAGGACTCATTTGCTAAATTGTCCAGGTAACAAACTACAGAAAGTGAACATTAATGCAGACATCCAGAAATGGCCAGGAGGGCTTATATTGAAGCATCGTTTTTCTTGGACAAATGTGCTTGCAGGTGTGACTTCATGTTGTGGGTAACAGCCCGTGACTGTGATTAAATTAAACATCTCAGAGCAATTTAAAAGTAGCGTTTAAAGAGTCTGTAATTTTGTGCTAAGCCTCAAATCCTCTGGAAGAATTGAATGTAACAGCATGGATGGTGTCCTGCAGGGAGAGTTGGGCTCTCAGCGGAAGAGGGTCTGAGTAGATCTGAGCCATTCTGGTCTTTGCTCCACAGGCCTTGGCACTCTGAGCATGGGGAGGGTGGTTTCAAGTCCTAACAGCCTATGACGACACAAGCTGAATTTTCTCCTGATCATTGCAAACGCAAAAACTCTGGAAACATCTATCACATCTTGCATAGCCCTGAGTATCCCTGAGAAGGACTGAGGGTTTTTTTGGCAGGATCCTTACCTGGAGATGGCCACTCCTTGCGAGTTTCTGCTCCATGAGCCGGTAAGATGTGAGGATGATGAAGAGAGGTATGAGGAAATTGAAAAAGGCCATGGTGAAGAGGAAACTGATGAAGTTTCTACAGGTAGAGGGTGGAGGAGTGGGAGTCAGCTCTCAGGAATGGTCAGCCACCTCTGTACCAAAGAGTCAGAGGTGGGCAACCACTCCCATCACTTAAATGCTCAGAGTGCGACTGCTCCTGGTCCCAGCTGAAGTATCCTCAGCAGCCAGGGAGATATAAGATCCTTAGGCACCAGGGAGCTGAGATGAGGAAGAAGCCTCCTTCAAGTTCAAGTGCTCAGGCCCACTCACCTGACTGCTCCCCAAGCCTGAAGAATGGGACACTTTAGTTTGGAAGATGAGAGTGGACCATGAGGAAGGAACAGTTAAGGGGTATTCTAGGTACAGGGATTTGAAAGGAGCCTGTGACCGACAAAGAGACTGGATACTGTGTCACTGAGGAAATCATTGAAAGGACCACAGAAGAGCCTGGGGTCTCAGGTAGTGGTCAGAGGGAGGTGGAAGGGATGACCAGGTGGGACTCACTCATTTTTCATTCCATGAAGGGAAGACCATCCAAGGGACACTTTGGAGATGTTCACTAAGGGAGGGATGGCTGCCAGAAGGACTGGACCCCAGCTGAGGAATGCCCTACAGGGATGAGACCCAGCTTCTCAGGTAGGTTTCACCTGGGCAGCCTGTCATCAGGTACAGACACTTCATGGGTACACATCACTTGGAAAGCAGGGAATTCAACACAGCTTTGGCAGTAACGGGTAGGGAGGGTGAAGCCATGTGACCAACTTCCCAAGGTAGTTCCTAAAGGTAGCCACATGGATGCGATGGTACTAGAACACAGCCTCCATGACAGTGGGGAGCACTCAGTCCTCTCTCTCTCCAGGGACTGGCTCACAGAAGGCTCAGGGAATTCCTAGAATTGATCTCCATGTGGGGCGGTCCCTCCCACTACAAAGACCTTAACATTCTTTGTGTCTTCTGAACTAAGGGCATGGATTCCTCTAGAAATCTGTGAAGTCAGTGCCAGGAAAATGGATTGTGCTGAAGACAGCCAAGGGGTGGCAGGGCTTCACCACTGTTATGACCAATAGAAGCCAAGGGCTCATTGCATTATGCCCCTTCTCGGGCTCAACTCTGGGTCCCAACTCATATAACATTCCCATCATTTGTCAGTCTTCAGAATGGGCTTTCCTTAGTCCCAATGTCAGCCTGCAAGTGGGCATCATGACTAAGGAGTTGAGATTTTCTGATAAATGTTGGCATTTCCCAATTTGGATTTTTTAGCTGGGACAACCTCCTCACAAGAGCTCAAAGCCAAGATTCCCATGGAAGGAAGCTTTGAAGCTGCTCCTCCCACCTCACCTGTCCCCCCTGGAGTAGTCCAGGGTACAGCATGTCCCCAGGGGTTCATAGTCATAGTGACCCCAGCCCAGGAGGGGTAGTGCTGCCCAGAACGTAGAAGACAGCCACACAAAGAGCACCAGGGGAATGGCCGTGTTCCATGCCAGCTGGCTGCCTGTATGAGACAGAGGAGGAAGAGGGGGTTGTGAGGAGGAGATATCTTGACCAAGGGAAAAAGAGTGGACTTCATGGTCATATAGAGTCTCACTAATTCTCAGCTTTGATTCTTAATAGCTTGGTGCCTCAGGCAAGTTAAGGGCTTCTCTGAACCTCAGTTTTCTCCTCCACAATGCAAATGATAATTCTTGCCTCACAGGATCCTTATGAAGAACAGAAGAGACATTGGATGGTGAAGGTCTCCCAGTAGACATCCTGTACAATCTTCTTCAGAGACTAGAGAGAAGCAGGGAGGGGTGAAGGAACAGAGGTGTTTCTCACAGCTAAGATTAGGGATGAAACATTGGCAGTGGTTCAGGTGGGGGAAGTGAGGAGGGACATGGAAGTCTGGACTCTCCACTGTCTTCAGCTCTTGCTCAGAAGCAGCTGGTCTCTGCTTCCAGGAAACTCTCTGAGAACTCCCAACTCAGGGACTGGGATTCCATCTCAGGGCCATTAGCAGAGGCCAGGTCCCAACAGCATCTCTGGCTCGGGTCCAGCCCCACTGAATAGACATCCTGCTCTTCCCTATGTGCAAGATCCACCTTTGCTGCAGCTTCATTCCACTCTTCCCTTCCCTGGACCTGGCTCAGATGCCTTTCTTGAGGCCCTCCTCTGTCTGGAGTTTATTGGCCATGTTTCTTTGTAGACAAGAAAGAGTTCAGATGGGGTTTGGTGAGTGAGAAGAGCTGATCTACAACCTCCCACAGCCAACACTTTGCTTTTACAGATATGGCCCCAGATGGAGTTGGCTTTGATGTGCTCCCTGGCTTGTATCCCCCACCCCACTTCATATGCTGAAGCCCTAGTCCCCAGAGTCAGGGCATTGAAAGTGGGACCTTTGGGAGGTAATGAATCATGATGGTGGAGCCCCCATGGAGAAATTAGTGCCTTCATAACAAAGGACATGAGAGAGATGATCTTGCTCTCCTCCCTGTGAGGATGTAGTAAGAAGGCGACCCTCTGTAAGAGGGACCTTGCTACAGCCTGGCCATGCTGCCACCCTGATCTCAAACTTCCAGTCTTCAGAACTCTAAGAAATGAATTTCTGTTATTAAAACCACCCAGTCTGATAAGTTTTGTTATAGCATCCCAGGCAGACTAAGACGCCCTCCATCCCAAGTGAGGGTACAGTCGTCAATATCCATCTTGACCCACATGTGGTGACAAGATCTTCATCAGGAGAAAGAGATGCCCAAGGCCACCATGCCATGGAGCAGGTGAGCTCAGACCTCCTCCTTCCCCCTCTCCTGTCTTCATCCTGCAGTCTTGTACCCTCCAGGGCAGGAAGGACCTTGGTCTGAGGTCCTGGTATAGGAATGAGGCAGAGAAGCCTGTTGCTATCTGAGAAGGAGGTGGTATATGTGTGCCTGAGAGAGGGGTGGGGCAGGGGTGCGGGTGGCTCAAGGGACTTTGGGGGCAAGTTCTGGGGTGCAAGTGGTGGGAGAGGTGCTTCATGCCATGAGAGGCCAGGAGAGGCTAACTTACTGTCACTGAAAACTATAAGACAAAGGCAGTTTCTTGGTCTGGAGAGAGACATGTGATAGGAGACACCCATGAGGGTCAGTGACATTGCTGCCAGGCCCATATCTGCTGCACGGGGCAGATCTGAAAATTCCAAATGGGCCATGCCAGGGTCCAAGGCTGTACTGGCTGTGAACCCCACAGTGGCCTCCATGCTGGGCAGGTCCACAGCTCAGGACTTGGAGCGAGGCTATCAAAGGGAGCAACTTCCTCTGGATGCATTTGGTCCACACTCAATTCTAGCCCCTTCTCTACTTACCGTGTGACACTGGGCAAGCTGCTTAACTTCTTTGTGCCTCTGTTTTTTAGGCTGCAAACTGGAGCATTAGCTGATGTACAGCTTCTCAAAGCATGTTTTTATACCTCTGGTGGTGAAAGATTTTTATTTTAATGTGAATTAAAACTATAAGAACATTAAACCTGTGATTTCACAGATACTGTTTAGAATAAGACTAAGTGGGTTTTTAAAAAAGTTCAAGAGTAGTTGAGCTTATTGGTGCACACTTGTGATCCTAGTTACTTGGGAGGTGGAGGCAGGAGGATTGCAAGTTGGAGGACAGCCTGGGCAATTTAGTGAGACCCCGTCCATCTCAAAAAAAATAAAAATAAATAAGAAAAATAAAAGAGCTGGAAACATAGCTCAGTGTTATGTTAAAGTGCCCCTGTGTTCAATCTTAGTGCAAAAAAAAAAAAAAAAAAAAAAAAGAAGAAGAAAGAAAATTAAGAGTGAGGCAAGATGCTTGTTTGGAAAAAATATCAGGTAAAAGCAGAACAGGTAAACAGGTGGCACACTGACAAGGCTAATCATGATGATGGCATTTGACAATGTAACTTGGGAAATCTAGAACTGGAACTAGTCTTCATGAAACTTTGGCATGGCACAGGTCCTATGGAAGAGTAAGTTTCTAGGTCACGGGCCCAGCTCCCCCCTCCGCCCGCCCACACACACACACACACACACACACACACACACACATTCATGTACTATCTTTTTCCCTCCACCTCCCTCTACCTCCAACACTGCCCAACTGCGCGGACATTTTGTGTCTCCGAGATCTCATTTGATTTTCAAAATAAATCTGTGAGGTTGATTATTAAAATCATCTTGCAGAGGAGAAGATTAAGGTTCAGAGAGGATCCCTGACTTGCCTCAGCCTGCAGCAAAGGCAGAGGCCATCTTTCCAACACAGGCCTCAAAACAGGTCTGTTGCACACTCTCCAGCCTCCCTTCTTCCCTGAAATGCTTGTCCACATCCTCTACACAGGTACACCTCTACCCACCCACATTCCCTGTGCTGGAAAACACATCACTAAGTTCCTGGGCAGAATTTAGTTCTGTTCACCCCTCCCTGTCTCTAATCCTCCCACACGGCAGGGAGTCCCTCCATTCCGGAGCTCAGGGACACACGGGTGCAGTAGTGGTGATAGCGCCCCCAGGCGATGGCTGCGCAGCCGCAGATGCTGGACAACGCTGTCACAAAGCCCTGGAAGCCGTGAACCTGGCAGCCCTGGGAGCCGTAGGGCCAGCGCCTGTGGGAGACACCGGACACAAGTTACTACGACCCTCCATCCCTCCTACCCCTATACCTGTCCAGAAACAGCTTGGAAGGTTTCTGAATGTTGGCCCACTCCTCCAAAGAGGGCCTTGTTATCTTTGATTTTCCTGGGAAGTTCAGACGCTTCCACCATAGGAGATCTCAAGTCCTCTTTTCTATAGGTGGAGAAAGGGAGGCATAGAGAGGTAAAGGTACTGAGCCATGGTCCACAGTGAAGGCAAAGCCAGAGCGTGGACCCTGGGCCTCCCAACCCTCTGCCCCATTGGTAAGCATAGAGAGAAGCCTCAGTGCATTGTGGGAGAATAGATCCTCACCAATTCAGACCCCACAGAGTGGTCAGCCCTGAGCATTCACACCTGGGTGGGTTCAGCCTCCCTTCCTAGTGCCACAAACCTGACAGAATGTTCCCTTTGCTTAAGAAAACAATCTTACAAACACATCTTCTGAAGCCATGTGGGAAGACCCAGTTTTGCACATACAAGTGTATTAGACGCTAGTCAAAATCCTGTTTGCTTTCACAAACACTTATTTAGGGTTTCCTAGGTGGAAAGCATTGTTTTAAGCTATTTGCAAATACTTAGAGTCAATACATCAAACCACCCATATGAATTAGGGCATGAGATGCAATTTACAGAAACAGCCCAGAGTTGGAAGTGATTCAGACCTAGGCTACCTGGTTACAGGGCTCACACTCTTCATCCCGAGTGTGAATCTGCCATCTCTTTGGTTGAGTTTGAGTAACCTCTCTGTTCCAGAAATTAGCTGTGGCTCTGCAGTGATAATCTGGAATTTGGATTTAGCCCAGTTCACCCTGCTCACTCTCTGTTCTTGGGTCGGTTTTCTATAGGTAAGAAAAGATTGTGGCTTGGCTACCCAGGCCCCCTAGGTCAGTCCCAGGCTGGGCCCCAGCACCAGTGGACTACAGAGGGGCCTGGTACCGGAGGAGGCTGGATATGGCTGCAATGAGGGCATTCAAGCTGATTCCACTGTCCGCCAGGGCCAAGCTCAGCAGCAATAGGTGGTTGGGAGTCCGCAGCTCTGGGGTCTTGCAGAACGAGAAGATGGTCAGACCATTGAGGCTGAGACCAGAAAGAGCTGAAAGGAAGGGAAGGGGCTGGCATCTGGGCTGGTGAGGCCCACGTTGGGTCAGAACCAGGGTCCAGGGGTGGATGGACCTTTGGCAACTTCTCTGCTTCATGCTCAGCAGTTCTCTCAGTGCACTTCATCAAATGCTACTGAAGCAGACTGACCCTCAAATACTGAAAGCCATAAGTCTCACATCCTGCCCTCTATCAACACAGCCCCATGGGAAGACAGACAAAGAAGATGGTACTGTGAAGCATGGTTCACACTACAACATTCACAACCACCAACAAGCACTCAGCACCCAGGAGGCGCAGGGCTCCTCGATAAGCACTTTAATGGACCGTCTCATTCTGTTTTCTCTTGCATACTCTCCTCTCCATTTACAGTTAGGAAGCAACCTCAGAGATGCTAGCTAACATGCCCTAAGTACACAGTTAGCAAATGGTGGAGCTAGGACTCCAACTTGATTCTTTTGAATTCCAAAATGCCTTTCCCAAGGTTGGTGGAGCAATACCAGGGAAAGTCCTGGAGAGGAGGAGTCGACATGAGAGCTAGGAGCTATACCCAGGACACTGGTCAGTGAGGTGAACTTGAGGTGTTTTCTGGTGGCAGAGAGACCTGACCTTGAACTGCAGCTTGGTTACTCACTTGCTGGCCCTTCAAATTTCTAAACCTCACCTTCTTCCCCTATCAATATTGAGGAGCAAGGAAAGATCCTGACTTGAAAACTTTGGGAGCATTTACCCAAAGGATGGTGCATAGAAGAACATTCCAAAATGAGGGAACAACACATGCAAAGACATAAAGGGGTAAAATTTCCCATCATGTAGGGATGCTAGAATATAACATTCCTAGAAAAGAGGGAAATGAAATGGGGCCACCAGATAATGGTGTACAGGGCCTCTAGGACCAGTTTTATGTCACTTCCTCTCCACTGTCAGTTCTCAGTGGGTGAGAGTGTGCTGACTACTTCTCTGGATGTGCTTTGAACACGGACTCTATTCCCTGTCAGCCTCATTCTAGGGTTAACACAGTTTCTAGCTCTGGCCCCACGGAGTGTTTCAGGGACTCTGAGTGGAGGTGGGCTTCTCAAGGGCCCCTTCAGGGGACATACCTAGGGCTGTGGGAGGAGACATGGTAGAAGGAATGGTGGGTTGGAGGAGACAGAAGTTAATGAACTTCCTGGTGTCTTCCCTGTGTTTCTATCTAGATAAACATTTTATACTTGTGAGGGACATGAGGAGGCTGAAGGCTGGTTCTTGGTCATCTCTGGGTAGTTATATGCACCCCCCTGCACTCCTGCAAAAGCTCTCCCTTCCTCATCCCTACCTGATTTCTTTCTCTTGACCCCTAGCTGGCACTCTGCGTTCTATAGGGAAGCCATGAGAAGACCTCCTAGGTCCAGGCACATAGAAGCAGGCAGTCAGGATGACATGGTACCTCAGCTGCATTTGGGGGAACCCTCCTTGCCAGCTCCATAGCTGTGACCTGGGTTCTGAGAACCTGCTGGGCCCCTGCTCCACCCAGGGTCTGCCTGGCTCACCTTCCACCAGTAGCACCGTCCCCACAGCCAGCACTTCCAGTTCCCCGAAGCCTGCGGGCAGGGCTGCAGTCTCTGCCATCCTTGCTCTTCTTCTGGCTCCCCAAACCTGGCCCCTCCCTTTTAAAGGGCCGTTCCCCGTGCTGGCACATGCAGGTTTTTATGCTAGACCTTGAACTCCCTCTTTCTACCTCCCCCGTCTAATTCGTCCTCTTGGCCCAAGCAAAGGAAAACCATTCACCAGTTGGACAGTGCAGCCTTTGTGAAGCCAGAATGCAGCCCTGTCTCATTCATTTCAGCCCCACTGGGCAGGATTAAGGTCTGGGAATCCAAATGGTGTGTGGCTGAGAGCTGAATTGGAAAAGAGTTGCATAATCATGGGAGAGGGTCGGAAGGAGGGATAGGAGCCGCCCGCAGCTGTTCCTGAGAATTGGATAGGAGCCATGCTCTTCTGTGTTCATAGTTGCTGGCAATCTGAGTGCCCGTGTGTTTCTGTGTGTGCATGCATGTGTGCATGTCCACAGGATCATGTGTATGTAGAAAGGTGGAAGTTTGAAAGTCACCTGCTGTCATAGAAAGAACCTCTTCTGGGACTGGAGCCTGGGTTCTGGCTCTGAATCTTCTAGTAACTACATGCCTTGGAGTGGGCCCAACAGTGTCTTCTCAGTTTCTTCCTTTGCAATGTAAGCATCATTTGTCCATGGTCTGTCCTAATTCCTTAGTAGAAGAATACATCAGGGACATAGATTTTAGGGTTGCACTTCTCCTCATACAGGTCTTGGAGCTACAAAAGCACAAAAAAATGTAGAAGGACTCTGGTTGGAAATGATGAAATACTTCTTGTAAGTGGCCCCATGACTCACTGAGAGATTAGGCTTCTAACAAATGAGGTTCTAAGTACAAGTTATGCACTAGCTCATGATGAAATTTATACCAGGAAACATTGATCTAGTGAATCTCAACTCATTTTCAGATAAAGAAATCCCAGAGGGCTAATAGTAATACAGCGAATGTTTATTGAGGTCAGCTACCATGCTAAAGAAGAATCTTCTGATGATTTCAAAGGAAAAACAAAACAAAACAAAAAACCCCCCAAAACAAAACAAAACAAAAAACCTCCATGAGTTAGATACTATTATCTTTTCTATTTCAGATGAGGAAATGGAAGTTAATAGCAGTTAATAATCAGCCTGCAACCATGCTAGGAATTAAAGATGGAATTGAAAAAAATGCCCTATCTCCTGTCCCTGTAACTCAGGCACCTTTCACTGATATCATTTGGTTCTCTTGGGCCATGGAACTCATTTTGTTCTGAGAATGTCCATTTCCCAGACCTTTCCTTTCATGAGTCTCCACTGATGTCTGAGCCCCATTGGCCCTCAAGGCTAAGCTCACAGTCACACCCTCCAGAGTCTTCCCTGCTCTTTCTAGACTTCTTGCTAGTTAATATCTACATCCATCTTCTTTTCATGTCTGTAAGATCTTAAATGACTTCATGAGAGAAAAGAAGGATGAGTCTGAGAATAATGGGCAGAGTTCTGATGGATAAGAGATGGAGGGCTGGCATCCCAGACATAGAGATGGAAGGCTAACGAAGAGGTAATGAACTGGGCTGGTCTTCTGGTTCGGGGAGGACCCAGGTAGGGCATGCTGACCAAAGAGCAAAACATTGGAATCAAACATGAAGAATGAATGAATGAGTCACCAAAGTGTCTACTACTTGGAATCATCCCTGGCTTGATCCCCATTGGCATCTTGAGTAGATTTATTATGATAAAGTGAGGGGAGGGGAAAACAGAAGAAAATAGAAAGTGTATTATTCAAAACCTCTGTGAGATACCGTTCCGGGATCCTCCTGAGAGTATCATGCTTTGAGTAGAGGAAAGATCTTGCCTCTTACCTCTTGCCTTTGGCATTGGTGGTAAGGTCCAGAAGGGCCCAGCTGAGACCACAATGCTCTGAGCATCTATAGGGCTCTCATGGGAAGGAGATATTTGCCCAACAGACTGGCATAGTTCCTGAGGCATGGGAGACGTCTGAGGTCTTCCTAAAATATCCATCAGTCTTTGCAGCTCTTTCTTGAACAGGTACCAGTAAAACTCAGTATTTACTTCTTGTGAGAGAGCTTCTGTTCCTACAGGAAGTCAAGACCTGGGAAGCTTGGATTATTGAATTTGGTTAGATTAACTTCACTTACTTTTGTCAGATGTGAACATAGAGGACAAGAGAGATGATATACCTCACCAAAGTAATGGCCTCTAAATGGAAGAGGTACGATTTGAACCCAGAGAGCTTGTCCCTGCGCTAGAGATCTTTCTGATGCCTTCCTCACCTTCAGGGGAGCCAGAGTCCTCTGTCCATCTTCCCTGAGCTCATGCACCCCAGTGAGGTCTGTGTTACCCACAACCTGCGTGGTATGGGGTACTTTACGAGTGACCAACCCAGCAGCTGCTAACTTCTGGCAGCTGCCTCCCTGCCTTGCTTGCTGTGCCCCTGCCTCTCTGGGTCTAGGGCTGGTGCTATGGAGAGGATCCTCCTCCTCCACCATCAGGTCTATGTGATTCAGGAAGCAGTAAGCTGCTGAGTGCTATGGCTGGGGCCCCCTCCCTAATCCCCAGCCTGCCTGTGTTTATCCGATGGCCTTGGGTGGGGGCTGGAGGGGGGAAGGATGAGCAAGTGGGCAGCTGCTGGACTTGCTGGCCTGGCAGGACAAAGCATTCCAGGGACAGGCCCCTGGCAGGGCCAGAGAGGAGCCAGGAGTCATGTGGGTGGCAGTGGGCATGCTCTGGATCCTGGCCCTCGGGGGGTCCCACCAGACCCAGGGCTCTTGTCCCTCTCAGTGCAGCTGCGGCTTCCACATCCTGGGTGATGGCAACAAGGCCAGGTAGGGCACAAGGGGTGTGGGATGGTGGCTGACCCTCATCCCTTTACCAACTAGACTGGGTTGGGAGGGGTTGGATACCAGCAGCTCCTCACTTGTTTGACATTACCACACATCCCCACCTGAGGCTACTGGATAATCATGGGCATGCTGGATGCAGGGTTTTCAGGTTGTGACTGGGTGAGACCCACATCTCCCTGGCCCCTGAAACCAAGGAGTCCTAGCGGGGAGGTCTACAATTTGTTATCTTCCAGTAAGCAGGGGGCTTGCTCTGTCTAGCAGGTACTAGGTATGTTTACAAATGGGGGGTGGGGTGGGGCAAAAGTGTGCTGGTTTCAGAAACTCCCTCCCGAGTCCTCCTCTAGGCTCCTGGTGGAGAAGAGCCCTCTTTAAAGGCCCAGAAAGTTTCCTCCTTACCTCTTTCTTTTCCTCTCCTGCTACTTTCCATTCCGCCTTCCTGTCTATATCTCCCAGCCCCATCTTTCCAAGCCCCCTTCTATTCTTGTGCCTAATCTCCCTGGAATAGCCAGTCACATCCAAGCGCTTCTTGCCACCCCACCTATGAAGGGACCATCTGCCTCCTCATGCTCTTCCCCCTTTGGGTCTCCTCTGGCAGTTCCCTGAGAGCCTCAGCCTTGACTCCTTTCTATGAACACTGAAAATTATGAGTGTCCATTCCATTGCAAGCGTGCTTCCTCCATCCTCAGCCTCATCCTTGACTTTCTGCATCCTCCCTCTGGTCCCTTAGAACACCCCCATTCTCTTCTTCTCCCTTCCATGGCACCTTCCCAAGTATACTTTGCTTTGTGGACCCTTGCTTTTCCTCTAGAGCACATTTTCTTCCTCTCTTCAGCAATCTTTATACCATCTTTTCTCTGATTTCCTCAGCTTATTCATTAATGATCTCTGCATTTTCTAACTTAAGGATTTCAACCCCTGGCTTAATGGTCTTTCTGATCAACTTTCCAACTTTATGGAATTTTATCCCCCTTTTCTCCCTTGTCTTAGATGGGCATGAGGGAGCCACTGATCAGGGGAACAATATTACTACAGTTACCCTTTCAATCATTCAGGCAATAGATATCATGTTGACTGAGGTTAAGGGGTGGCAGAGAATGAAGAGGCACTCCTAAGAAAGGACACTCTGTATGGTCTGAGGAATAGAAAGAATTCCACTTCTGGCTTAAGTGTCTGATGCTATAACTCACATGAAGGGTAAGCTTCCTTTCACTAAGGGACGCCTACCTTACACCTGAGCAGGCTGGGGAATAGCCCACAGCCAAGGACAGTGTGATCAGAGTGACAAGGAGCCTCCTTCACCACTCACAGGGAGCACAGACCTCAAAGTCCCAGAGCTTCAGTGATGGGATTGGTCCCAGAACCCAGGACTTCTGATTCAATTTCGATAATTCTCTTTTCTGGGGATGTTGCCCTGGGTATGGACCAGAAGAGAACTATAGGCAATGGAATTGGTCTTTGGATGGAAACTATAATTACAAGAACAGTTTCTAGGGGTCCTAATGTCAATCAGTGGCCATTCTCTCCTGTAGCCAGAGCTCCTACAATAGGTTCTACCTGCCTGACAGTAGTAGGGTTGATGTGTGGCCACGCATTTATGTGGAATGTCTTATGAGGGGAATGAGGCTATAAAGAGCTGTGGAGGTCCCAAAGGTCCTCAATGGCCAGAGGCATAGATTGCATACTTAGATCAAGGCTCCTTTGGCATCTTGGATGACTTACTTAGACCCAACTCTAACCAGGTCTCTCAGAGAGCCCTGCCCTGGCAACCTGCCCTGCTCCACATTCCTGTATTGTGGACAGAGTGTGTGTTCCAGTGGGTACAGGGGTTTCTAGGAAGCCCTGTCTGGGCCCCTGGACAGATGTGCCCCATGCTCTTGTGCCCAGATTGTCCACCAGGACAACAGCAGGAGTCATGCTGTTGGTTTGTGTTGGGCTCTCTTATGATCCTTCAAGGCCTCCTCTGACCATTTTCTCCCCCATTCGGGACATGTTTTCCTATCCATCCCTTTCCTGCCTCCTACATCCAGACCTTCCTCCTTGCTAATACCTCAACCTGTATTATTACCTGAAAGTATCACTGTCTTCAATGCTCTCTCTCCCTTAAATAGACTATAAGCTGCAGAGGACAGGGTTCGTGACTATGATTCTTTTCTGAATTGCCCATCACTTAGTAGGGGTTCAGTCTTTCTTTGAGGAATATAAGCGGGCAGAAATGCCCATGTCTTTTGTGATGCCATTTACAAGAGAAAACAAGCCAAGCTCTGCCATTTTTGAGTAGCATGTGTACATTAAGCTGGCAGATGCCTGTGGGGTGTGTGTCTCAAGCCAGGAAGGCCTTGGGCAATACATGATGGCATTCATTACAAGAGAAAAGCCTCCTTTAGCAAAGCAAAACATGACACCTCTGTCCTAGTGGGAGCAGAGAAGCACTTTGGATGAAACTGGCACTGCACAAGGACTGGGTCCCTGATGCCCAGCCACGACATTTTGCTGTCATTTTGGGAATTGTTCCCTTTCCATCTTACCTCATGTTAGTGTGCTACTCTCATTGATGGTGTAAAACATAACCCCGAATTGCAGGCTACTTGAGGTCAGGGAGTGCTTCCTATTTTCTATCTTTGGTTTTAGACTCAAACTAAGAAGGCCTAGGAAGTCACTGTTGGAGCAGAAGGAGTATTGGAAGTTGTTGATAGGACCTGATCTACCTGCAGTGCTGCGATGGAGAAACTTGTGACAGTAATCAATATCATTGGGCTGGTACAGGGTGACAGGCAGCATGCTCAATTTATATGTTGTCTCAGTTAAACACCATAACTGTCCTGTGAAGTGGAATTTATTATGGACAAACTATAGAATGAAAGGTTATTTAATGTACTTAAGGATACACAACCAGCAAGCAAAGAACCCAGATGTGAATCCAGTGGTGGGGCTGCCACATCCCACCACTCAGACAAAACTTGGTTGTCTCATGACCCCTGAGTCAGGAGAAACTTGAGGCACTTCCAGTTTTTGAAGTCCTTTGTATATTTTTTTAAAAATATATAGGCCCACACCAAAAAGCCAAAACAGTTACAAAAATTGAGGTATAACTTAACAGACGAACTCATTTAACATATATACATAATGATCACAGGATTTATTAATACTGTTCTTTCTTTGTGCAAGGCAGATGCTGTGGGCTGTAATAGGACATAGTTAAGTGTGAGGTCTTTCAGGTTAGTGGAGACCAAATGACTCTCCTGGGAACCTTATGAAAAGCCCTGCTCCCCAAGCAAGAGCATCCCAAAGGGAAAATTTGAGGCTGTTTATTCTGAAGCCCCGTCTCTAGAGCCGTCCATGGTTTGGACCCTGAAGTTGGTGCTCTGTGCTAACAGGCAAATGTGGAGGCCGAGTGGGGATCCCCGACTTGGCAGAACCCTTGCTCAAATAGCCCCCACTTTTGTGACCAGGACCGTGGTGTGCAGCGATCCCGATATGACCCTGCCCCCAGCGTCTATTCCTCCAGACACCTGCAGACTGCGCGTGGAAAGGACGGCCATACACAGGGTGCCTGGAGAGGCCTTTAGGGCACTGGGCCGCCTGGAGCAGCTGTGGATGCCCTACAACGCCCTCGCCGAGCTCAGTGTCCTTATGCTGCGGGGACTGCGACGCCTGCGTGAGCTGCGGCTGCCCGGGAACCGCCTAGCTACCTTCCCCTGGGCCGCGCTCAGGGACGCCCCCCAGCTGCGGCTGCTGGACCTGCAGGCCAATCGCCTCTCGGCTTTGCCGCCCGAGGCCGCGCGCTTCCTGGGAAATCTCACCTTCCTGGACCTTTCTAGCAATCAGCTGATGAGGCTCCCGCAGGAGCTGCTGCTCACCTGGGCTCAACTGAAGACCGGGCCCTTTCTTCCTGGCCACCACTCCAGGCTTGTCCTAGGTAAGAGATGGCATCACCCTGGTGGGCCTGGGGGTCTTGGACAAGTTAACAAACCTCTCTGAATCTCGATTCTCTGGAAATAGAAATCATATCTACCTTCCACGTTCGAGTGCAGATGGACTGCGATACACAAGAGTCCCAGGCTTAGGAACCCAAGCCCCAGGTTAGATCTCCCAGGTCATACCCTTAGCTTGTGGACCGCTGAGACTTAGTTTCCCAACTCAGGATTGAATGGGTTGGCACAATACACCCACTGGTCCTTCTGTTTCTTCTATTCCTTCCCTTTCTTGCCCAAGGCACCTGCCTGATCCGAGGAGAACGGGTATGGCATAACTGGAAAATCAATTCGAATGTATGAAAATATTGAAACTATGAAAAGTTTAGGATCCATTTGTCCCTGCTTCCTGTCCTGATCCCTTTTCTGTCTCTCAGGTAGCTGCTATTGTCATGTTTATTTGCAAATTCCATTTTACAATACATTTGCATATACATATGCATACAAGTACATACATACAAACATGCCAAGATAAAAGTTATGAGTGCTTTACAAAAGTTTTTATTATACATACTAATTATTTTAATTCAACAGTCTCTCTTGGAGATCTTTCTATATCACTGCAAATGGAATAAATTCATTTTTGAAAGCTACTGCACAATTAACTGTAATATAGTTTTGCTATAGTTTATTTAGCCATTTCCCCTTCAGTGGACCTTTAGATTGTGTCCATTATTTTGTTGACACCTGCTATGTCACTGAGAATGTTCCAGGCAATACATTTTTGTGTGTATGTGCAGATGTTTCTGAAGGATAGGAGCTGAGAAGTGGAATTGCTAGTTCATGCAGTGTGCCCATTGAACATTTTGAGTCAATCTGATAGTTTTGAAAGTGACTGGTACAATTCTCACTCATCACCACTTGTGTTTGAGACCACCCATTCACATGGTCATTTAGAAAGTGTTTTTTAGTTCTTTCCAATTCTAGATGCTGGGGATAGAGCAGTGAACCCAAGAGACAAAAAATGTAATCCTTCATGGAACTCGCAATGAAAACGGTCAAAATATTTAACTTTTGTCAATCTGATAGGTAAAAGTTTTACTGTTGTTTAACTTTGTCTTTTGTATTAACTTTTTGGGACCCTTTAGTAACAGGTGAAAGCCAGGTAGCTCACTATGAGAGCCAGGACAGTGATGAACCTTGAATTGCTGGTGTATCATGAAATGCATTTAATCAGTGACACAAGGCAGCAGCCACTGTGGAATGGGGAAGGGTGAGGTGGGAGAAGAAAGTGACATCCTCAGCTAGTGCTCATAGGGACCTGAGAGTCATGGATGTGCAATCAGGTCTGAACATACCCTCCCCAACTCTTTGACTTCTCCCTCTCCAAATATATCAAATGTATGCATGCAAATGCATGATATATCATGGCTTATTAAACTCATGATCAAATTTAATATCAATCTTTGGGGGGTGAAAATGGTATCACATTAAATGCCTTCATCTTGTATTTCAAAAATGCAACCATATAAAAAGGAATTGTGCCTTAGAATTGAAGTCACATGGTACCCCTTTTTGACCAAGTGGGTGCAATGACCTGCTTTTAGTTCTTTAAAAATGTTCAACACTGAATAGAGGACTGGAGACTTATCATATCAGCCTTCTCACCCCACATTTTACTCCTTCTGAGCCTACCTCAAAGAGAACCATTGCTCAGAGCAGCCACTCTCATTGCTGGGGTGATGCTGAAAGTGCCACTTACACTGGAAAGACTGAGGTCAAAGGTCAAGAGTCAGGGAAGCAGTTTTAAAAATGATTTTGGGATACTGTAATTACTGAAAAATTTCTTCCTAGCCAGTGACTTGAAAGGATTAGTCTCAGTATGACAGCAGTAATTGGCAATTTTGTCAGTATTCTGTATGGCCTACCCAGTGCTTAATGCTATATCTTTATTTATGTTTACATAAACCTTGAAGGGAAATAATGCTATCATTCAAGATGAAAAACCAGGCATTAGGGTATACAGCTAGCAAGTCTAACAGCCGGAAGTCAGTTCTGCTGCCTCTGAGCTGAGGACCTGCTTCATTCTCTCTGAGGGAAAAGGGAGCCTAGCCTGGGTACCAGAGTATCTAGGGCTCACCTCTTGTTTTCTCTCTCACTGCTGCAGGTCTGCAGGACAACCCCTGGGTGTGTGACTGCCAACTCTATGACCTGGTCCGTCTGGTGGATGGCTGGGTCCCAAACTTGGTCTTCATTGAGACCAGATTGAGGTGTGCCACCCCACGTAATCTGGCTGGAGTGACCTTCAGCCAACTGGAGCTAAGGAGGTGCCAGGGCCCAGAGCTCCTTCCAGGGGTGACCAGCATCAAGTCCCCTTTGGGAAGTGCAGTATTGCTGCGTTGTGGAGCCACTGGGGTCCCTGGACCTGAGATGAGCTGGAGGAGAGCCAATGGGCACCCACTCAATGGCACAGGTGTGTGAGCTATAGGGCCTTCTGTGCTGAGCACCTGAACTGGGGTGGGTGGATCAACATCCCAAACAGGGAGTGGCCAGGGTCAGAGGGAGTGGTCCAAGTTAGGGTGGGCCTCCATTTCTCCAATGGAGGTGGATAGGATCTGCCCAGAGGCAGTGGGGACTATGGATTTAATGATGACAACAACTCTTGAATTGTCCTATTATATATACCCTACCAGCTACTGTTATACAGGCTTAGGGCTCTTATTGGGAGGAATAAAGACCAGATTTTTGATAGAACACAACTCTTTTAGTGTACTGAATATTTATAGTAAGTTTTCCAGCTGAAATATTAAGCAAGGAATAATGATACGGGTTGAATTTCTATTGAGTTCCTCATGAGTTTATGAGTGAGTTTATCACTGTGTTAAGTCAATTATGCCCATAATGCTGCTGAATTTTAAAGAGTAACTGATATCCTTATTTTGCATACAAGTGCATGCAGCCTCTGAGAAGCTAAATGCTTGGCCTATGTCACACAGACAACATAAGAAGGAACTGGGATTCTAATAAAGTCAAGGTGACTCCACAGCGTGTACTATTTTGGCTAGGCTGTGTGAACAGAAATGACTCATCTCTGTCATGGTGGTAGCAAGGTAGGGGGCGATGGCAGGAGCCATCCATAGACAGAGAGGAGTTTAAGGAGAAATGACTCCTTAGATACTAATCAGAAAATCTCACAATCCTCTCAGCTTTCTTTTGTGTCTCCCTCAACTAGATTGGTAATCATTGCTGTAGAATAGTGGGTTTGAATTAAATTTACAAACAAAATGGTACAGAAAAATTCACAATGTAAAACAGGAAGGTGAAGATGCTCTAACTGAAGCAGCAATGGGGATGAGCAGGGTGGGCAGGGCACCTCCAGCTGGCTCTCTGCCTCATGTTCACTCCCTGACTCCCCACCCCCAACATACCTGCCTGCCACCCCTGAGCATCACCTCTGCAGAAACTCCAGAGCATCTCAGATTTGAACATCTCAGATTTAGAAAGCAGTTTATTCTTAGGCTCTGCATCAGCCTGGAGTTCCAGGGATTCATCCAAATTTGAGCCTAGGTAATCTTGATCTTCTTGGTTCATCTGAGCCAAGGTTATACAAGGCAAGGAACTGGGCTTGAGTGGCCTAGTGAGCTGGCCCTTGAATGACTTGAAAGTTGAATGCCTACCAGTGATTTCTCAGAATGACATATAGCCCAGGGGCTGTGAACTTGGCTCTGGGAGAAAGTTTGGAGCAGATGAGCCCATTCATTTTCTCAAATGTGCTTCTTCTTCCCCCAGTGCACCAGGAAGTCTCCGGTGATGGTGCAAGCTGGACTCTGTTGGACTTGCATGAAGTGTCTCACCTGGACTCTGGAGACTACATCTGCCAGGCCAAGAACTTCCTGGGAGCCTCTGAGACTCTTATCTCCCTGATTGTCACAGAGCCCCAGACATCCACAGAACAGAGTGGGATTCCAGGGGCACTATGGGCAAGGACAGGGGAAGGGATGGAAGCTGCTGCTTACAACAACAAGCTGGTGGCCCGGCATGTCCCCCATATTCCTGAACCTGCAGTCCTGGCCATCGGGACCTCTGTGCCCAGCCTGAAGGAGAAATTGGCCCTCCAGCACTTCCAGATGGGTGCCCCGGGAGAGCTCTGGGAAGGGCAGGCAGAACCCCAGGAGACTCGGATGGTGAAGTCTCTCAAGGTGGTGGGGGACACTTACCACAGTGTGTCCTTGCTATGGAAGGCCCCCCAGGCTGGGAACACAACTGCCTTCAGTGTCCTTTACACAGTCTTCGGGCAGCATGATATGCGTCGCGTGATCGTGCCGCCGGGGAAGACCAGTGTTACCATCGAGGGACTGGCACCCAAGACCAAGTACGTGGCATGTGTCTGTGTGCGGGGCCTGGTGCCACGGAAGGAGCAATGCGTCATCTTCTCCACCGACCAGATGGTGGACGCCGAGGGCACCCAGCGGCTCATCAACGTGGTGGTGATCAGCGTGGCTGCCATCATCGCCCTGCCGCCCACGCTGCTCGTCTGCTGCGGTGCTCTCCGGAGGCGCTGCCGCAAGTGCCGCACCCGGGGCCCCACGGAGGCCACTGGCGCCTATGTCAACCTGGAGAGGCTGGGCCACAGCGACGATGGCTCAGAAGAGCTGTCTCGGCACAGCCTTAGTGAAGCCGACAGGCTCCTTTCGGCCCGGTCCAGCCTGGACTCTCAGGCTTTGGGGAGCATTGGGGGCAGAAGGATCAACGAGTATTTCTGCTGAGGGCAGCTCCCTGTCTCACACCTGCCCTGCCCATCTGCTTTCCTTCTTTGACTCTTACACACTCATTCTGAAGCCTGACTGCACACCCACTCATTCTTATTGCTTGGGTACCTGCTTACTCATACATTTACATCTACAACAGCCACGGCAGTTAACACTTACTCAGCATTTACTGTGTACCAGGACGTGTTCTAAATACTTTGTATGCATTAACTCATTTCAGTCTTCTAACTGCCATTTGTACCAGGCACCACCCTCCTCTCCATTTTCTTGGAGAAGAAATAGGGAGGTCAAGTATTTTGCCTGTATCCTTCAGTTTGGGGTATATAACAAATAAAACAAAAAGTCTGTGGTATATGGTAAAAAGCACTTATTTTTACATTCATGGTCTGTATATTGATGGGTATTCTGCTCTGTGTCCCTGATATGGGGCCTGGACTGGAGAGTAACAGTGGCTACCTGGGGCAGGCTATTCTCATGGTGAGGTCAGAAGACATCAGAGGAATGAGCAAAGTCATGTGATGCCTCTTAAGTTCTTAGTTCAAGATTGGTACACTGCCAATTATGCCCATATTCTATCTGCCAAAGAAGTCTCATGGCCAAACCCAACTTTAACAGGGCAAGTAAGGACACTTCTCCCACAGAAGTGCTGGTGGAGCAGGAAGTATGTGCTGAACAGGGATTTAATTTTCTACATTGCCCACAATTATACAACTAGACTGTGGAAGCTCCAGAATTGGACATGGCAGTGGGCTCCCCTGGCAGCAATCCCTACCAGTCTCCTATTCTGGTTGTGGTTACACTTATGCTAACTCATAGGTACTCACACATACAGTCTCTCTAGCCATATTTATAGATACACACACACACACACACACACACACACTCCACTCATCTGTGCTGTGCCCTCACTGAATTCTAACATTTATTCCCTGGGTATTATTTTGCCTAGAGATAATTATTTGATTTTCAATAAATTGTAGAGGTTTGGATGATGCCTAAGAGACCTCTGCTCATTTTCTCTCAGCATATCAAGATGGAGAGATTGAAGAGACCCTCTGTAGCAGAGGGTACTTCACACCCAATACTGTCTGGCACCCAGTACCTGCCCCCATGTCACAACATTTGTGATTCTTATGGAAACTTACTGGGGCTTCCCAAAGTATCTTGGAGCCTTCCTTCCTTTCTTCCTGGTCCCTCAGCAGGCTATTCCAGAGATCTTGTTTTGTTTTGCCTAAAGGTGGGAAACCACTCCAATGCTGACTCTGTTTCCAGGACAACATGAGTGTGAGCAAGGGAAGGCTTAATTTGTTCCCTGTCTACAGATCTGGGCTCTAGTGAGGGAAGCATCCAAGGAGCCTGGTGTCAAGTATTTGGCATAACAACTATGGAAATTTGGGAACAGTAAATGATCCAAGGAAATTGTTCCTTTAGTATCATGCAAAAGACTCCATGTCATGTGAATACTCACTAGATACAAATCAGAGTAATACAGTGATTCCTGAAGTCTCTGTTTCTCTCATATTTGCAAAGACCTTATAACACATCTCCCTCATTTTTCTTGAATTTGATGCTCACAACATCCAACAATGGTGGTTGGACTATTTGATTTTACAGATGAGAAAACTGAGAATTATAGAGTTGAGGGACTTATACAGGGGAGTGAAGGATTCTCTTTTGGAATCCAGGTCTTTAACAACCTCCTGGCCAGGCTGAGGGTCTTTATTCAGTATTGATCTCTGGAATGTAATCCACAGCAGGTTCACTATGAAAAATGTAATTTTTCTGGAACCACTGAACCCTAGGATCTGAACCCTGAGAACAACTAGGCATATAAGCATGGAGTTTCCATACTTGGGTATTTTTCTGCTGTCATCTAGAGAGTGTGTTTGATTATAATTTGTGAGTCATAGGTATTGGTAAGATAAATTATTTGGTTGGACAATGACAAGGACACCATCCACATTGGGGTCAGCAAGACTTTTCTGTGAAGTAAACCAGATAGTAAATATTTTAGGTTGTGTTACTCAGCCCTTGATGGGATGCAAAAGCAGCCACGGACGATATGTTGGTTAGTGGGCATTGGTGTGTTCCAATAAAATTTTTTTTTCATGTTCACAATGTTTAAAAAGAAACCTTTACCAGGAAACCTCTTTGAACTCTTGTTAAAATCTGAACTACTCCCCAGAACCAAGAGAAGATGCTGAGGCTGTAGACTTCCACACTCTGTACACAAAAGTACAACTTACATCCATTCCAAGTTGTAAATGCTACTGATTTATTTTTTCTTTTCTTTTTTCTCTCTCCCTGCTGGGTTAAAAAGACCAATGCCTTCCCTGGCAGTAAGCCACAGGTCAGGAGGGGGCCTGGGCTGCTTGACAACATAGGAATCAAATGGCCCCACTCCACCCATCTCTTTTCAGCATTCAGGGTCATAATACTATACTGGGGAAGTGGGTTTCAGAAGGGCACCAAACAGGCTTAAGTATTAAGTCCTTCTTACTCAGCTCTCTGTCCACTTTCCAAGAAGGTGGGAGAATTGGTCATGTAGCCACCAAACCCAGAAAAATGAGCAGCCCCATCTTGTTTCCTTTGCAGTTCTTACCATTGCTTCGGATATAAAGATTCTTCATATATAAAAAAAAAAAATCCTCCTAACATTGACTTTGGTCACAGGAGCTGGTGACAGAACATAGAGAATGTGAGTGCCACAGGGAAGCCAGCATCCTTGATCTGTCTTTCCAGTGCTGACAGCCATATCACCTCCCTTGGGCTTCCACTTCCTTTGAGTCTGCTGTGTGGGGAGCCAAGTCAGACCCTCAGGCCTGGCAGACTAGATTGAGGCCTGGGGGTTGAGGTATGTGAAGCTGAGCCAGTTCCCTGGGTTCTCGTATCAGCTCTGTCCTGGGCAACTTGCTTTCCCTCTCTGTGCCTCAATTTCTGCATCTTTAAAGTGGGCATACCAGCACAAGGCTCATAGGGCTGACAGGAGGAATTTCATGCATCTAGAAGGCTGGCACTGCACACATATTGGACCTCATCAGTTTCTACCTGAAGAGGTCCAAATCTTTTTCTTCTCCCCAGAGAAGGCAGTTGAGGCTCAGAAACCAACCACTTGACCAAGTCCTACACACCCTTCCCCCATTCTCCTGTAGATTCCTGTTTGCTGGGTCAGACCCCAAGAAGCTCTGGATGATCTTAGGCTTGGGGGACGGGGGTATGTCACGACTGCCAGTTTCTGTGCAGATGTCTCCATGCCTGCACTTCCCCTCCTCACCTTAGCATCCAGTCATGAAACAGTGAAAGGGCATCACCATGCAGGGCTACTTTTTTTGGCCTGGCACCAGGTCCATCCCCTTGGTGTGTCTAGGTATGACCTCTTTGAGGTCATAGGTGTGTGCCAAAGCTGAAGTGGAAAATCCTGTCATTGTGTACAAATGTAAGTGCAGCCAAATAATCTTACTTATGCCTGGTTTGCACACACAGGGCTTCTCCCCATGTGGATCTGCAGTGGACACAGGCCTTTAGCTGTGAAAGGGATTCACTGAAGGCTGGGGAAGGGCAGAGGTGTGACCTCAGGACTCAGCTGGCTTTGGGGCTGTGGGTGAACCTGAGGAAGGAGTGGCCTTGGCTTCCTTCCCCAGTGCACCTTCCGATGAGGTCTCCGAAGGAGCCTGGCCTGGGGACGCATGCCAGCCCTGGGTTGCCGCAAGGCCTTTTCCCCAGTGTGAATCCTCTGGTGGTGGAAGATGGCCGGGCGCTCACGGAAGGCGCGGCCGCACTGTGTGTACACGAAGGGCTCCTCGCCTGTGTGGATGCGCCGGTGGCTAGGCAGCACTTTTCCTTGGGCGAAGGCTTTGCCGCGGTCTCCACAACGGAAGGGCTGCTCACCTGTATGCAGCAGCTGATGTTGTGTGAGGTTGGAGCTATGGCTGAAGGCACGGCCACACTGCGCGCGCAGGCGAAAGGCTTCTCACCCGCATGCACGCGCTGATGCTTAAACAAAGAAGAGCCCTGGCTGAAGGCGGCGCCGCACAGAGCACAGGCGTAGGGCTTCTCACCCTTGTGCGTGTGCTCAAGCTGGATCAGGTGCCAGTTGCGGCAGAAGCGGCGGCTGCACTGGGCACAGGCATAGGGCCGCCCTCCCGCATGGATCTTGCGGTGTTGGCTGAGGTTGGATCCGTGGCTGAAGGCCTTGCCACATTCGCTGCAGCCGAAGGACTTCTTTGCTGTGTGGATGCGCTGGTGCTGCACCAGTGAGGAGCTGTGCCGAAAGGCTTTGCCGCAGGCTGGGCATGCATAGGGCGTCTCGCCGCTGTGGATGCGCTGGTGTTGCGTCAGATGCGAAGTGTGGCTGAAGGCCTTGCCACATTGTGCACACTCATAAGGCCGCTCGCCAGTGTGGGTGCGCAGGTGCTTGAGGAGGTCTGAGCTCTTCACGAACACTTTGCTGCATGCCCTGCATTCAAAGGGCTTCCCCCCAGGGAGCAGACCAGGGCCAACATGGAGAGCCTCGCCCAGCTCTTTCCAGGTTGAGGCCTCTTGGGTACTCAGGAGTCTCTGAGGCTCATGCCAATTTGTGTCCATTCCACCTTCTCCCCCACTGCAAATGGCACTGAGGCCCCGGTTGCTGGGGATGGCTCTTGCTGGGGCTTGCTGCACATGTGGCTTCTGTAGTTCCTTTGCCCGTGGCAACTTCCCTGGAGTCGGGCAGTTTGTGAGGACTTTCTCTCTAGACTGGCCGCCCTCAGAAGTCCTCAGTGGGGATGTCAGTCGCAGGCTGATGCTGGTTTTACCATTGCCTGAGCCTAGCAAGAGCCTCTCCCAGTAGATCACCGACACACCTGTAGGTTTTCTCTCCCCAGATGGGAAGGCACCCCGTTTTCCCTCCAGGCTTGGACTAGTAGGTGTCCCAGGGGAGCTATGCAGGAAGGCCCCTGGTAGTGTCATTTCTCCAGAAACATCTCTGTCCTCTGCTGGAGAGCAGGAACCAAGGCTGGGCCTTCTGTGGGCATTCCTGCCTAGGGTTGTATCTGTCCCACTGGGAACCCAGGGCTCCTCACCACGCTCCAGCTGGATGACTACACGAGGTCGGGAGGCAGAGAGAACAAGTGAGGCCACAGGTGCGAAGCTCCCCAGCATCACGTGGCGGTATAGGGACTTCTGGGCTGTGTCCAGAAGCATCCACTCCTCCTGGGAGAAATACATGGCTATGTCCTCAAAGGCAATCAGGCCCGGCGTCGGGTCTGCAAGCCCCGCCGCCGCCATCGGGACCCGTAGCCAAGAAGGGGCAGGGCGGGTGCACGACAAGGTCCCGCCGATCTCCCGCAGCCTCCTGCGGCCCGCCCGGGCCTCGACCTCGCGGTCGGCCAAAGGCGCCAGAGGCCCGGGAGTCGCCGCGGCGCTGCGACGAGGGCTGAGGAGCGTGTGGCTCGGGCACCGCCCGACGACTCCGCGGGGCCGCCGACGCGCCCGGGGAAGCCGGGGTTCGGGGCCGGGCGGCAGCCTTGGCGGTGCGCGGGCGGCACGAGGAGGGCCCTCTGCCAGGGCCTTCCTCGCTTTCCTCCCCGCGGGACCCCGGGGCTCCCGCACAGCTGGCCCGGCCTCCAGTGTCCTGGCTGGACCACCGCAGTGGCCTGACGCGGGAGGCCGGTCCCAATAAAATTTTTTTTTATAAAGATAAGTGACAAACTGGATTTGTCCCACAGGCTGTTGTTTGCCATCTCCTCATCTGTATTTGTGTTAGTACTTCTGCTGTGTCTTTGGAGACTCAAGACTCATTCTGACTGCTTAATACATGAGAGTGTCAGACATCCCACAAATTAGAATTAAGTACAACAGATGATGAAGCCACTAGGTGAAATGATTAAGATGTTGTCTTTGAGCGATTGTTTGAATCAATCAAGATTGAACAATTATTGGCCCAAAGACCATTAATATCTATTCAGTTTTATCGGAAGAAAAAAAAATCAGGAACTTGAAAGCAAGATTAGCTAGTATACTTAATAGAAAGAGGGGAGGTTCAGACTTTCCAGTGACTAATTAGGGCCTATCTTCATGGGTGGTCATGGCCTCCAAAATGGTCAGCCTCCCAATGCTCACTTGTCAGCCTTCCTTTACATGTTCTGTCTTTCCTCATTTGTTATTATAGGGAAGAGTCATTCTAATTGTGGTTATGAATGTTTCAGTCACTCAAAATGGAAAACAACAATCCCATGGTAAAAAAAAAAAGGTGTTTGGTTTACATATTAATCTTTAAGTGTATGAGTCAGTCCCTGAAAATTGAATGAACTCTGAATGTCTTGGAAAAAAATTTCTGGTCTTCCAATTTTTTTTTTTTTTCTTTTGGTACTGGGTACTGAACCCAGGGGCACTCCACCACTGAGCCACATCCCCAGGCCTATTTTGTATTTTATTTGGAGACAGGGTCTCACTGAGTTGCTTAGGGCCTTGCTAAATTGCTGAGGCTGGCTTTGAACTCGCAATCCTCCTGCCTCAGCCTCTCAAGTGCTGGGATTACAGGCATGTGCCACTGTGCCCAGCTGGTCTTCCATTGTTCATTGTTGAAGACCAGTCTGGACTATGGTAGTCCTGCACTGTTCTGCCCCTGGAAGTCGAGTTCAGAGGTTGGTTGGAATCATGGCATCTCTGTCATGTCTTTTCCTGGGTGACTATAGCATGGTTGTATTCCTCTTGACTAGGCAGAGGGTGTGTGTCCAGTGTCACTTATCTGCAGTGGCCTAAGTTGTAGGACACAAAAAGCCAGAAATTGTGTTCTGGAAATTGGATATGTACTATTAAAACTAGGCTATCGGCCAGGTGCAGTGGCTCATGCCTATAATCTCAGTGACTTGGTAGGCTGAGGCAGGAGGATTGCAAGTTCAAAGCTAACCTCAGCAACTTAGCGAGGCTCTAAGAAACATAGGGAGACCCTGTCTCAAAATAAAAAATAAATAAAGGGCTAGGATTGTGGCTCAGTGGTTAAGAGCCTCTGAATTCAATCTCTGGTACAACAAAAAAAATCCTAGGCTTTCAATTAAGGGACTCAGTGAGCAGTCCTTTCAGAGGATTAGAGCTAGAAATTTTGGTTTTACATATGGTCTAATCTAGTAAAGAAAAACATTGATTTTGAAGTACTTGAGCACATTTTATTTAGTTGCAAGTATATTGTAGGCAGGATAGATTAAGTATGTACAATGGTAATGATTCCCACATTTCAGTGACTTAACACATAATAATTAATTTTTGCTCTTACAGAGTCTACTAGAGTGAGTGGGAAATGTGGGAAATGTGAATGGAGGGAGGGTTCTGCTTCACTTACTCACACAAGGACCCAGGATGATGGAAGCTCCACCATCTGGAATGTTCATGGTTGATCCAACATGGAAAAAGTGAAACTAGGGGGATCATGTAGGGACTTCTCAAATATCATTTACTCTAACATTCCATTAGCTAGAATATGAACAACATGGCCCATGAAATACATGGGCCACTTGGAAACGTGGTCTTCTGTGTCTACCACAGACATACCACAGAGTGTATCTAACATGCTTGGTACAGATGAAGGGGGTTGGAAGGAGCTTAAGCTAGAGAAAAAAGAAAGACAGCTTATCTGCTCTCTGATAGATTATCTAATTCTCTGTCTGGGCTATTTCAGAGTTTGGCTAATATTGGGGAATGAGCAGCATCTTCCAACTGAACAGATAGGATACTTTCTTATCAAGCCTCTATTAAGACAAGCCAGTGAGATACCTCCCAGCAGTTATTCATGTCTAACAGTTTCATAAGCAGAGTAAGTCCTTTCCTATGACTCTGTCTTTGCCAAGAACTCTTAAGAGCCAAGTTTCTAAAATCACCCTGCAGGAGGGGAGATGAAGTGGAAATATTCTCATACTTTCTTCTCTTTGCTGACAGGGTCTCTTGAGTTTAGGGGTTAACACTTAGCCACATGTATTTAAGCTGAATGACATTGCTCAAGGAGGCCTTAATTGTCCTAGCTTCCTGCCTTAAGTCCCAACATAGCTACTCTCTGTGACAAATAAAGAAACAAGAGGCTCAGGGTATCAGGAAAGGAGAATGGGAAGAGGAAATTGGCCTAGGTGATTCTGGAGTTGGTACATGCCAGCTGCTGTTCTCCATAGTCCTGGAACAAATAACTTCTGGGAAGTTGAGTGAAGCTGGATTTATTTGATAAAGTTAGCATGGAGTGGACAGATAAATGTAGGTAAGGAAGAAGATTCTTTCAGTTTTTATATTTTGGTATAAGAGGAGAGAAAGGAATTCACTGATGATTTTGCATACCTATAGATTTAATTACATATTCTCCATATGAAGAAAGCTTGATGAGTCTTGGCAAACTTGGCAGAGGACTCTAGAGTAAGAGTTGCCTATCAGAAGTGTTCCCCCTTCAGGCTAAACTGACCAGGCTTTGATCCCTCACCACCCTCAGCCACTGGATGTAGGCTGCTTTGGAAAGGACCTGACCTCACACAAGCACTTTTGCAGCTGAGCATAAGTTCATATTTTGAAAGGAGGTGTAGGTATCTCCATGTCTACCATGAACTTTGTACCCACAACACACTCCTTGTTTTGGATTTTCTTTTATATACATTTATATTTACATTTTTTAAAGTTGTAGATGGACACAATACCTTTATTTATCTTTATGAGGATCAAATCCAGGGCTTCACACATTCTAGGCAAGCACTCTATCATTGAGCTACAACCCCAGGCCCTTGGATTTTCACTTTGAGAGGAACTCCAGAGATCTATTCAGATTGCACAGTTAGACTGAATGGGAACTCCTGCAAATATATCTGTCATGAGCGGAAAGCCTGGAGTGTAATCAGCTTAGTTGGTGACCCATTTCCCTCTTACTGGTTAGCTTCTAAGCGGATTTTTTTCACAGAAGGCTTTTGTAGGGTATAATGTATATCATGAGTCTTACAAGAACCCATAAAATTTCAGTGTTCATCTGGAAGTATCCCAATTAATACAGAAATAGGTATTTCTTCTCTTCAGGAATCTGTTATAGGAAGTGAATAATTGGACACCTACTGTATGTTGGGAGCTGTGTTTACATAACCTTAAAGTTTCCTTGAAACACCATGAGGTGCTTATTAGTATTCTCACTTTGCAAAGGAAAAATTGAGATTCACAGAGGTTAAACTATATTCCAAAAATCTCAGGCTCAGAAGCATAAGCAAGAAAGAAGACTGCATGGGGCAGGATCTGTAAGAGTTTGGCTTGTCACAGAATTCCTTGTACCTAGCAAGTGTGTGACTTAGAGAAGATGATAAAAAATATATGTTAAATGAACAAAGAGTAGCAGAGAAAGTCCCAAATCATATAGATCTCATTTTAAAATGTAGCTCTTTCATTTTTGATGTGAAATACATAGCATTCAGGAGAAATCCAGAAAAAGAAAAATGTTTTGGTTTTATAGGAAAATATCATATTTTGGATGTGGTGGCATGTGCCTGTAATTCCAGCTACCTAGGAGACTGAGGCAGGAGGATCATGAGTTTGAGACCAACCTTGGCAACTTAGTGAGATCCTTCCTCAAAACAAAAACAAAACAAAAAACAGGAAAACCCACCACCACCACCAACAACAACAATAACAACAAAATATCATCTTGTGTTTGAAACTACTCCATGATGCTTCTCTGACTCTGGTCAAACTGGTCAAGCTGAAGATGCAGTAATCTTGATGCAGTGGAAGCCTGTCTAATACACCACCCATGGTGTGGGGGAGAGAAATAATGATTGGCATCATGAAAGACTTACTTTGTTTTTCATCCTCTGCTTTACTTGGAGAAAATGGTTGAAAATGCTGGATTTCAGGAACCAATTGTGAATGATGAAGTATTAAATGAGCCCTGGCCATAAATGAACCCTGATGCTCAGCATTACCTGCTGGTTTCTCAGACTTATTTGAAAGAGGCTAAAGGAAGGTAGAACCAGGATATAATTGGATATCTTACTTAAGTATCCAGAACCAGCAACCAGAAAAATGGTGAATTTTCATGCCTTAGTCAAGAGGCATAGCTCCCTCTGCATGGGCTCTTCCTAAGCCTATGATCTGAGCCATAACAGACTTGAGAGCATCCAGGGGCTTTGCTGCTGCTGTGCTGACCTACATCACCACAGATTACCAGTAATAGGATTTGCCACTTGGAAACTGGGACTGCACTTATTCAAAGCACACAGAAGTTTCTTACAGAGAAATATGGCTTTGGTTTTTCACTACTTTCTGCCAGTTCTGGTCTTTCAATATTCACATGCAGCTCAATATTTTTGTCCACAAGGATGCAGCTGCTCAGAGGAGAGTTTTGGCAGGTGCGCTGTGCTGGCAGGATGCCAGAGGGTCTTAGGGGATGGACTTTTGTTGGGGATGATATGAGTGGACACATGTCTAGAATTGGCAGGAAATCAGCAAAATCTCTGTGAGATTCATCTGAGTTGATGTTGGACTTTGTGAGCTGAACATTTTAATAAAATATAGATCTCTTTTTATTTCAGGTGAATAATATATTTTCATATAATTCAAATGTATAATGCCAGGACCCACCTGATATCATTTCCAGCTTCCACAATGTTCATGTTAAAGCTTTTCTGGTTTCTTGCACAGGACTCTGCAGTGCATGTCTTTCTCTTTGGAAAAGATTCCAGGGAACCTTCCTGAAGAGCTCAAGCAAGTAAGAATTGAAAACTCACCCATATTTGAACTTCCTGGAGGGCCTTTCATCAACATGAGCACCTTGGAATACCTTTGGCTCAACTTTAACAATATCACTGTGATCCACATAGGAGCTCTGGAGCATCTGCCAGAACTGAGAGAGCTGAGACTGCAGGGGAACAAACTCCGTTCAGTACCATGGGCAGCGTTCCGTGCCACCCCTTTCCTGAGGGTCCTGGATCTCAAATACAACAGGATTGATATACTCCCTGAGCTGGCTCTGCAGTTCCTAGGAAACCTGACCTACCTTGACCTATCCTCCAATAGGCTTACAGTTGTATCCAAAAGTGTCTTCTTGAACTGGCCAGCTTTCCAGAATCGCCAGCAACCTGGCTGTGGGGCTAAGAGTCTCTCCAGCATGGTGCTGGCACTGGACAACAACCCCTGGGTATGTGACTGTCGTCTAAGGGGACTTGTCCAGTTTGTCAAGTCCATTAGCCTCCCAATAATCCTGGTGAATTCCTACTTGATATGCCAGGGTCCTCTCTACAAGGCAGGGCAGCTTTTCCATGAGACTAAGCTCAGTGTTTGCATGAAGCCACAGGTCTCAACACCCAGTGCCAATGTTACCATCCAGGTAGGAGAGAATGTGACTCTGCGATGCCTGGCACAGGCCAGCCCCTCACCAACCATCTCATGGAATTATCCCCTGAGCATTTGGAGAGAATTTGATGGTAAGCCACATGTACCCTCTTGGGGTATCTGGGGGAGAATGGAGAGGTCTGCAGCAATCCTATATCAATAGAAAGGTTCTAAAATGTGTTAGTCATGAAGGATGGGTACAGGTAAGATTGGGATAGGCCTATTATACTTACCAGAACAAAAAAGATTCCAAATCTGTGTTTTATTACCAACATTATTTTTTTTTTCACTTCACTTTTGCAGAGCTGGGGATCAGATCCAAGACCTTGTGTATGCTAGGAAGCATTCTAGCATTGTGGTACAGCCCAGCCCATTAGTAGTGTTTTAAATGGTTGCATACAGATCGCTCTAGGACATATATGCATATGTATGTAAATAAATGCATTGTTGTTGATTTATCATATTGCATAAATGTTATACAATTGTATATGAATAAATACATTTTCAAAAGCCCTCTAGATGCAAAATACTATACTGTAAATTTTAGAATCCTAGAATTTCCAACTAGAACTGATTCTAGAGAGTATCTATTCCTCATTTACTAAACTTGCCTGGAGGAATCAATTGAAATGCTTGTTTGAAATGAGATTTTCAATCCCCATGCCCTGGAGATATGAGTTCACTGAGTCCAGGCCTGAGAATTTTTTTTTTTTAACAATTGATCCTTATTTCTTCATTCCCTTACCCCTCAGTTAAAGAGAAAAGCTGGAAATTCCTAGATATTGGCTGAATTTCACTTCTCACTACTCTGTTGATCAGATCTTATTAGCTTAAAATTAATACTGGGGTCCAGGGAGGTGAAGTGACTTCCATGGACCCCAGAACTGGGATTCAAACCTGTATTTCGTTTATTGGAGCTCTAAGCTCTATTTTCACATCTCAAATGGAATTCCCTGTACAGTTGCCATGTCACAAAGCTTCCCTAAGGGTATCTTGAAGGAAATTTGTTGATTTTTGCATTTTTCTAGGTCTAAGTCTAGAAGACTACTTGAAATATCAAGGTAAAACTTGGGAAATGCATTCAGTCACCCAGATAGTTGTCACACATCGTGGCATCCTCTAGATAATTTTAAAAAACCAATTAACTGAGTTTTTCACTTTCCCCATCATTTTGGTCACATCCTATTGGTTGAAGGTTGAATGCTAACGGAGGAGAAATACAGGATTTATCATTTAGTTTCCTTGAAAGCCAGCAAGTGCATTCAGAGCTTATCTTGTATTATGCTGTATATCACTCTTGGTACTATGCTCTATCTAGTCTTCCAGAAATAACAACACTTAAGACTTATTGAACCCTTACCATCAAATTTGTAGTGTGCATGCTATTATCAATCCATTTTATTGACAAGGAAATTGAGGCCAAGAGAATTTAAGCACCTTGCCCGGAACCATACAATTAGCAAGGGATATGGACCCATAAATTTGACTCCACGCTCTGAGGCACTGCACATTTGGGAGGTAAGAAAGCACTCCTTGGCTCTCACAGTATTGCTCAGTCACACAATTACAAGAAATCTGAAAGCTATTAAGCTCAACAAGACTATTGTGGTTGGTGGGAGCCATTACTGATGTTGGAAGTGTGTGAGCTTCATAGATAGAACTGGGTTTCAGTTTAATTGCTGCTTCTAACAGCAGCAATTGCTCTCACTGGTAATTGGGTAAGTTGGTATATTGACACAGTTCTCAATACTCTATATGTAAGATTAGGTACATACAGGATTTCTGGGAGGTGAACACCTGCAACCAGGTACATGCTTAATAAATGATTATCATCACCTTTTAACAACAACAACAACCCAGCACTGTTGGAATTTTCCAACTGTTTATCAGAAAAATGCACAACTACTATTCTCTTTTCTCCACCAGTGTTGACTTCTTCTACTGCAGAAGATGCTGTTCTGTCTCAATTGATCATCCCTGCTGCTCACCTAGTAGACGGTGGCAATTATACCTGTGTAGCCTCCAATTTCATTGGCAGGAGTGCACTGGTCATTTCCCTCCACATCCAGCCTGCCCAGGTCCTACCTGCATCCCATTCTCTTTCCATCTCCTGGAAGGGGAATTCCTACATTGACTTGCGGATTGTCAAGCAGACCGTGCGTGGGATCTTGCTGGAGTGGTTTGCAGTTGCCAACGTCCCTGAGGAGTGGTTCACCCTCTACATTGCATCTGATGAAGCCCTCAGAAAAGAGGTGGTCCATATTGGCCCTGGAATCAACACATATGCTGTGGACGACCTCCTCCCTGGCACAAAATATGAGGCATGTCTCAGCCTGGGGAGCCGGCCTCCACACCAGGGCCAGTGTGTGGTCTTTATGACAGGCAGAGATGGTGGCAGTCTGGAGGACCGTGAGCGCCTTCTACACATCTCGGTGGTCCTGTGTGTTTTACTGCTGGCAGTGCCTGTGGGTGCTTATGTCTGGGCAACCCAGGGCCCCTGCAGGTGCAAGAAGTGGGGTCTACATTGCTGTCCTCATCACAGGCATGTCCTCAGGCGTACCCCTGCAGTTCCACAGTGCAAAGACAGATCCTTTAGAGACCATCTCACTGTCTGTGAGGATGGTGAGGGCCACAGACATATGAAGGGGAATGAGGAGAAAGAAGACAATGACTAAGAACCCAGGACACAGAGTGGGAAATGATGTGGACAAAATGTACTTCAGCCAACATTATGAACAAACTCTGATCCTGGATGGGCACAGTAACCATAGCAAGGAAGGCCTGTGTCTGCTTATTTGAGGAAACACTGGGATTAGTCCTCTTTGGGTAGTGCCTTATTGCCTGCCAGAGGAGTGATGTTGGGCAAATCCAATCTCTGAAACCAACGCTCCATGGCAGCTCAACTGAGCTTCAACCATTTATTCAATAAGTACTGTTGAACACTTATAGTGTTCCAGGAACGGAACTTGACAGAGTGGGTTCAACAGTGGAAAGGAGGACACGGTCTTTATCTTCATAGACCTAAAGTTATGTTTACATGTGACATTTACATATAACATTTCCATATATTATTCTGTAAAGGTAGGTAGATATTCCCCTTTATAGTGAAAGAAACTTTTTAAAATTTGTTCTAAATGACTGCAGAATAAATTTCATTCATTGTACACAAATGGAGCACAACTTTTCTTTCTCTGGTTGTATATGATGTAGAGTCATACCATTCATGCAATTATACATGTACCTAGGGAAATGATGTCCATCTCATTCTGCCATCTTTTCCTTCCCCATGCCTCCTCCCTTCCCCTCACTCCACTCTGCCCAATCCAAAGTTCCTCCATTCTTCCCTTGCTGCCCCCACCCCATTATGGATCAGCATCCACATATCAGAGAAAACATTTGGCCTTTGGTTTTTTGGGATTGGTTTATTTTACTTAGCATCCAACTCCATCCATTTACCTGCAAATGCCATAATTGGCATAATTGTATTTTCCTTTAAGGCTGAGAAATATTCCATTGTATATATATATCTACCACAATTTCTTTAACCATTCATCTGTTGAAGGGCACCTAGGTTGGTTCCATAGTTTAGCTATTGTGAACTGAGGGGCTATAAACATTGATGTGACTGTGTCACTGTAGTATGCTGACTTTAAGTCCTTTGGGTACAAACTGAGGAGGGGATAGCTGGGTCAAATGGCAGTTTCATTCCAAGTTTTCTAAGGAATCTCCATACTGATTTCCAGAGGGATTGCAACAATTTGCAGTCCCACCAGCAATGTATGAGTGTACCTTTTCCCCCACATCCTCACCAACACTTATTGTTGCTTGTATTCATGATAATCGCCATTCTAATTAGAGTGAGATGAAATTTTAGAGTAGTTTCAATTTGCATTTCTCTAATTACTAGAGATTTTGAACATTTTTCATATGTTTGTTGATTGCATTGCATATCTTCTTTTGTGAAGTGTCTGCTTAGTTCTTCAGCCCATTTATTGATTGGGTTATTTGTTTTTTAGTGTTAAGTTTTTTTGTGTTCTTTATATATCTTGGAGATTAGTGCTCTATCTGATGTGCTTGTGGTAAAGATTTTCTCCCATTCTGTAGGCTCTCTCTTCACGTTATTGATTGTTTCCTTTGCTGAAAAGAAGCTTTCTAGTTTGAAGTCATTCCATTTATTGATTCTTGATTTTTTTCTTGTGCTTTAGGAGTCTTGTTAAGGAAGTCAGGTCCTAGGTGACATGATGAAGATTTGGGCCTACTTTTTCTTCTATTAGGCACAGGGTCTCTAGTCTCATTCCTAGTCCTTGAGTCTTGTGCAGGGTAAGAGGTAGGGGTTTAATTTCATTTTACTGCATATGAATTCCCAGTTTTCCCAGTACCATTTGTTCAACAGGCTATCTTTTCTCCAATGTATGTTTTCGGCACCTTTTTCTAGTATGAGATAACTATATTTATGTGGGTTTGTCTCTATGTCTTCTATTTTGTACCATTGGTCTGCCTGTCTATTTTGGTGCCAATACCATGCCATTTTTGTTATTACAGCTCTGTAGTATAATTTAAGGTCTGGTATTGTAATGCCTCCTGCTTCACTCTTCTTGCTAAGGACTGTTTTGGGTATTCTGGGTCTTGTATTTTTCCAAATGAATTTCATGATTGCCTTTTCTAGTTCTATGAAGAATGTCATTGGAAATTTAATTGGAATTGCATTAAATCTGTATAGTGCTTTTAGTAGTATGGCTGTTTTGACAATATTAATTCTGCCTATCCAAGAACCTGGGAGATCTGAGAAAGAAACTTAAACCTGGAAAGTTCAATGATTTGCAAGGGCAGATGCTGACCTTCCTTACAGTGGCCACAGGGTTCACCCAATATCATAATTTGTTGATAATAGATGTTGAAATAATTAAAAAAATTTTTTTGTGGTACTGAAGATCATACCCATAACCTTACATATATTAGGCTATGTAATTACATCCCCAGTCCTTTTTACTTTTTATTTTGAGACAGGGTCTCACTAAGTTGCTCAGACTGACCTTGAACTTGTGATCCTCCTGCCTCAAGTTCCTAAGTACCTGGGATTACAGGTGTGCACTGCTGTGCCCAGCTTGAATAGTTTTAAAACAATTAAAGAAGGCACTCATATCAGATCAATTGTTCATCATTTCTTCAGGTCCTTCTCACTTATATTCTTTTAGACACTAGAAAGAAAAAACACTTTTTAATGGGAATTTACAGAAACACCAAGAGAATAGAGACTCATTCCTCCCATTCTGTCAGCTTCAATAAGTTTTAACATTCCCTGGTCTTATTTCACTGGTCCTTGTCCCAACCTTCTTTATTATTGTTATTATTTTGTATTTTAAAACAAATACAAAGCTTCCCACCTACTTATATGTAAATATTTTAGTTTAATCTGTAACAAATGAAGTTCTAAAAAAAATACAAGACAACATTATCATTGCTCCTTAGAACATATATTTTAAAAGCATTACACTTAGATATATATATGTGCACAATAACACACACACACATATATATAATAGAGAATTTCTTTATGATAAATTTTATAGAACTTTTTATTTGTTATGAGTATATATAAATTAAAATTTTATTTCCAATAAATTATAATTGAATGCTTTATAACCATGCATAAGAGTGAGATTCATTATGCTATATTTGTACATGCACATAACATAATTTGAGTAATCTCATTCCCCAACATCTTCCCTTTCCTTCCCCTCTTCCACCCACTGATCCATTTGCTTACTCTACTGATCTCCCTTCTACTATTATTATTATGATTTCAATTAGAGCATTATAATTATTATATATAATTGTTATATATATAAGCAAGATTCATTGGGGTATAAACATACATGGATACACCATAATTTGGTAGATTTTGTTCCCCAGTACTTCCCCATATCCCCTCTTTCCCTTCCTCCACTTTTTTGGCCTCCCTTCTATTTTCCTGAGGTTCCTATGGTATATTTTTGAAGGTAAGTAACTGGAGTGAGGCAGGAAATTGTATTTGTATTGGTCTCTGAGTATTTCCTTCCACAGGACCGAGGGTTCAGCCATCATGAAGTAGCTTGGTGCAACCATGAAGGTGATAACGTTTGATGTGATTTTCCTCACCCAAAGGGAGCTTGGTGGTGGGCATGAAACAGAGTGGGCAGGAGGAAGGAAGGGGTGGGGAAGAGGAGTTAATCTGGAAGTGAGTCAGAAGCATGTTGATGAGCAAAGCTGTGTACATGTACTGTACATGTACATGTACTGTGAACATGGACATTTAGGGAAGGGGAATCTGGTCTAGAGAGGGTTTCTGGGAATCTGATCCTTTTGACGATCTGTGGACAGCCTCTTAAAAAATCCTTGAGCGAACCAGGCAGGTGGTACATACCTGTATCCCAATGGTGCCGGTGACTGAGGCAGTGGATCACAAGTTCAAGGTCAGCCTCAGCAACCTAGCGAAGTCCTAAGTAACTTAGTGAGACTCTGTCTCTAAATAAAAAACCAAAAAGGGTTGGGGATGTGGCTCAATGGTTAAGTGCCCCTAGGTTCAATCCCCAATACAAACAAACAACAACAAAAAAATCCTGAAGATTCACATTACTCATGGTTCCAGACAGTTTGATTTAGGATTCTTCTACTAAGTGATGATACAAAAGTGATATACATTTAGAAGAAATCAAATTTCAAATTTGGAATTTCAATCTTTTTCTGGATTAGCAATATACAGTATGAAGGTGTTAGACATCTGCAGCAAGACACAGCTCGCAGCTAGTCACGTGATCAGAAGGACAACAATCACTGATACTCTAGTATACTGTGATGCTAAGCTAAGATGTTCAGTAAGTTAGGTATGTTAAATGCATTTTTAACATGCATTTAACAATCTAACAATGATTTCAACTGAACATGGGCTTATTTGGACAAAACCCCATAAGTAAAGGAGCATTAATACATGTAATGTCATAATATCTATCTATGCTAACATCCCTCACATTTTCTGTACAATTCATGTTTAAAGGATGTTATAGTTTTAAATCCATTTGTCATGCTCTTGGGGAGCTTATGCATTTAGAGTTTAGACCATGTACTTTTAAGACAGGAGGCATTTGTAAGTAGGGCTACTTGTTTTTAGAATAAAGCTATCTCTAGTCCCAGGACTCTGTATCAGCAACTTTCAGGAGGAATTTTGTTCTTTTTCTCTTTTCTTCCATAGTATTAAAGTCTGTCCACTTTATACCTAAACAAGGGCCCAGCACAGGTAAGACTCAGAAACGTGTGTCTCCACAGGAATGATTGAGTGAACTATTGAGTATTGGATAAGTGACAGGACCTCATTCAGCACAAGAAGTGCACTCGCATGACTTCATGTCACACAGATGTTTTCAGCATCAACCTGCTACTCATCCACTTTATCAATCATATTATGGTAGCTTATGCCATGACCACCTCATTCTGGAATCCAGACCCTTTGGAACACCTCTCTCTCCTAAAAGGACCTCCTTGTGTCCACATGCCAGGCAGCCTTGGTCCTAATACATCATCATCTTCATTATCCCTGTGAACCCTTTCTCGGTTAGAAAACCTCAAGACTGTCAGAGGAGTGTTGCTGCCTGCCAGTAGATGCCAGCACTCGTGGAAGGTGTGCTGGTCCTGGATTCTTTGAAGCTTCTGTTATGCTGTGTGTGGTGGCATGGACCTATAGTCTCAGCTACTCAGGAAGCTGAAGCAGGAGGATTGCTTGAACCCAGGAGGTCAAGAGCAGTTTGGTTAACATGGCTCAGCCCCATCTTAAAAAAAAGAGAGAGAGAAAAAAAAGAAGCTTCCATTGCTCAGAGAGACACAAGCAGGGGTGGAAGGTTTGTCACACTTTTCCAGCTGGGTTCTGCATTGAGACAGAGTACAAGGTCATCTTAGGGGTTATCTCAGTTCATCAGTTCTGCCCTCTCTTGGAGAAATACCCAAATGCAGGCTGCAAGCTGCACAGGTCACAGATGCCCAGCCCTCTTTTACTTTCATGTACTGTCCTCTCTTCTCCCAGTACGAAGGGAAGGATTCCAAGCCTATTATTGGGTGGAAACCTGCTCAGGAGGCTCTACTTGGAGAGGCCCTCTCCTCCAGGATATGTGCTTTCCCAAGTGGGCCATGGTGAGCTGTCCTCAAATGTTCTTTTCTACAACTAAAAATAGCAACTGTCTACTAAGCTAGTATCAGCAACAAAGCTGGAGCCAGGTCATTTGTATACGGCTGCTTGTGTCATTGTCACAGCAACAAGGATTTGTACCTTGCATTGAAGAGGAAAGTGAGGCCCAAAGAGAGTTAGTCTCTTGTACTAAGTCACATTTAAGTGGCAGAACCTGAATTCGGACCAAGGGTGGTCAAACTGAAAAAGCACTTTATTTTTCATGTAATTAAAAAGTCTGAGCTCAACCACAGGGAAGGAAAAATACCCATAGATTTCTTCAAGTAGTAGCTATTGATTGTCCATGGGGCTAGTGCTCTATTCTTGTAGTCCAGGAGTGGGAGGCCCTACACAGATGCTGTTCTGTCCTTTCAGCTCTTTCCCTACAGGCCTCGCATTGTACCAGCTTGTAGGTCTGGGCCTATCCTGATGTGACTGAGCAGAGAATCCCTCACCCTACTGTTCCTTGAGGTAGTGGGACTTGGTTAGCTCTACCTCAGTGGCAGTGTCTACTCTAGTGCTGACTACATTCACTGGTCCCTTCAGTTTGGCTGCACCCTCCTCCTCTACCCCAATGTGGCTCATGCTGGCTATCTTGCCCTTTCTCTTTTCAGTTAGTTCCAAGACTGACTCTGCCTTGGTTTAAATTTCTGAGTTTGTCTTGGAGCCCAACTCCTTTCTAGAACCCATGTGCTGTCCTGGTCTTCCAGTTTAGAGGTCTTAACAACCATCATCCCAGAGATGAACTGCTTTCTTGGTTTTCATGTCCATGCCAAGCCTCCTAATTCCTGCCCTTGCTGGACTACACTGGGGTAATTAGTTCCAGTTCCAGATCTCCTTCTTTCCCAAGCAACCCTGCCTGAGTGTATCCTACTTGGGGAAAAAGCCCAATCCAAGTCTTGGATGGGCCAAGGTCAGGTAGACAAGTCTGCAAATGTGCTGCTGCTTGAGGTGCATGCAGGCAATTTGGACAAAAATTCAAAGCCTCCCTCAGTTTGGATCTGGGGGTCAGGTTGGATATACCCACCAAAGGAGCCAGAAGGTAGGCTGAGCTTGGCAGTGGGTCAGGAAGACTATTATCCACAAGTCAGTGAACACAGATGTAAGCAGGGGCAGGAGGTCATTGTCCTACAGTTAATAGATTTTTATTTACCATTAACAAAAGAGGTTGCATGCATGTTGTAAGGATGCTGTATTCCCTGTAAAGGGCAGACATAATCCAACCTAGCCCTCTCCTGAACATGGGCTGGAAAGACCTGTCCAGTCTGGGCTCCTGACATGCTAGAGCCCGCCTCTCATTAATACTGTTTGAGTTAGGAACTGAAGACACCCTGGCAAGAACTCTACACTGGCACATCTGAGTAATACCTCAAAACACAGATTCAGACATCAAGAGAACCACATAAGCATAAAATCTGTTCTTATAAAAATCACAGACATATTCTAGGGGGCTTATGTGCAAGTGGAGCAAAATGCAAAGAACAGTTCTATTTTTCTATCTCTGTGTACAAATCTAGATTTTCTTATAGCAGGTTACTTAAAGCAGGGAAGAACCTCTGTGTATTAACCACAGTGGGTTTGCAGGATTTCTCTCCTGGGGGACATTGTCACACACTCACAATGTATGCCTGGGCTATAGGAAAATGCTCTCAGACCAGATCCCTGCTACCAACCCACTGTGCAACATCAGACAAACCATGCCTTTCTTGGGAACTCATTTCCCTTATCTTGGCAAGATGGAGGCTTGGAATGGAAGTTGCTGCATAGCTCTGGTTCTCCCTGAGAGTGGCAGGGGTGAGGGGAGAACAGAAAGGGAGGTGTCGGAGTCAAGGGCAAAGCCATGATCTGGTTCAGGCTTTTGGGGTCCAGTGGTAGCCCCCCAAACCCAGCACAGCACCTCCAGAGTATCTGGGAGATTCTAATACTTTCTAGAAGAACTGTACTCAGAGAACTAGCTTGCAGAAAAAGACTGCATTTGTGCCACTTTGCACTTGGTTGAAGCCCTCATCACAATCTTGGAGCTTATGTTCTTCATTTTACAGATGAAAAAGAAGATGATCAAGGAGTTAAAACAGCTTCTCCAAGGTTATCCAATGTGAGCAGAAGAGTTGTATAAAACCAGAAGATCCCTCAGATCTTAGCCCTGATCTCTATCCACCGCCCTACACTGTCTCTTGGAAGAGGGCTGGTGGGAGCAGTTCCTCAGAGAGGGATCCCAACATTCTCTTGGGTGCCTCTAGGGCTGCCAGTGTGGCTCCAGCTTCTGAGACCAGGGCAGTCCTGGATAGGCATATCTGTCTTCTCTCTTGGCAAGACTATCTTATACTCTTATTATGTCTCTTGTCCCACATGGGCACAACATGGTCCCACAGTCTCACCCAGATGCCATGCTGCAATATTTCAGTGGCTTTGGACAGAGCCCTGCAGCCAGGATGAGTTTTCATTGTATCTTTGCTCTCTGCTTGCCTGCATTTCCTCTCGTATGGAATGTAAGATTTGCCAATCTCCACCGTTAGCCAGGACTGGGTCTCCTTTCCCTGTTCCACCTCTTAGCTACAGAGCTTCAGGATCCAGATTCTTGTTGGCTGATCACTAATAGCCAATCCTATGATGAGAACCCAGCAGGACCCAAGCAACTGTTAAGTCTGGGATTAGTGAGTAGAAGATGCATAGGCTAGCTCCTAGTCAGCTCCCAGCCTCTGAAGAATGGGGAGCATCATAGCTGTGTCAAGGATTAGGATATGGGGACATATTTGTCAATTGCATCCTGAGAAATGGCTTGCCCAAGGCCCTGTCCAGAGCCTTGTGTGTGGGATATAAAACAGGGGTGATCTTCAGAAGCAGAGGGAGGGGAGCACATTGAGATGGGCAGGGTGGCTGTGTTGGGGAGTGGGGAAGGAAAGAAGGAGTCACAGATACTCTCTAGAAGTAAGCCTTCTTGTCTGTACTTTTCTTCTCAAACTTTTGCTTGAGCTCAGAGATCAAAGTTGACTGGGTGGGGCTTCTCAAGGCCTCGGATTGAGGTGACTGTTGGGGTCTCTGGGGAGTGAGGGATCCAGAGACTGTAGGTACCGTACAGTGGGTGACTGTGTTGGGCACCATTCTGGGGGGTGGAGGGAGAGCTGGAGCTGTGGGGGGCAATGAGCTTCTTGTGCTGTTATTGCAGTTCTCATTGGAAGGATCCTCTTTGAGCATGAACTTGGCAGCAGACTTGGCCCTCCTGAACTTGAGCCACTCAATGCGGACAGCACGGGGTGCAGGACTGGAACGCTTGCGGAGCACACGTCGCACTGGCAGGACCTTGTTGGACTTCTTGTTGCGCCAGAAAGTGGCAGTGGAGATGAGGGCGGTTATGGTCACAACGATGGCCATGATACCGGCCAGCACACCCACAGCCTTCATGGGATTGTCCTTGGTGTGTATCAGGAAGGCAGCCATGGGGCCTCGGGACAGCGTCTGGAAGAGAAAGTCATTGACTGAATTGAGCTGTCTCCACTGGTCCCTGGAGGACAGACTGGGGGCATGTGCTTCCTTAAGTCTAATGGGGTGGATCAGGCTTTGTTTTGCCCCAGTGCTGGGGATAGAACCCAGGGTCTTATGCCTGCTAAGCAAACACTCTACCACTAAGTTATACCCCCAAGCCACACCTGATGTATTTTAAGAGAATCTAAAACTCTAATAAATGCTATGGGCTTCTTTATAGAAAAAGTGCATAGGGAGAGAACATAGCACAAATCATCCTCTAGAATAATCACTCAGGTAGAACATGATACCAACAGCCTCTTTCAGATTCAAAACATCTGTTTTGCTGGACTCTGTCCTTGAAGAGCAGGATATAACTTGCCTGTGATTACAGGGGGATTCACTAACATAAATGCATCAGAAATCCCTAAGTGATGATTCTCTGTCAGACAACTGCATGTAATGATTTTACTTCTACTTTTCAACACTTGTGTGAAGAGGCATCATTATTTCTATTTTATAGAGAAAGGTAATGGAATCTTAGCAAAACCTGAAGTCACACTATTTATGGGTATTGAAACTATAATTTGAAATTGATTCCCAAGGCTGTGGGCTTGATGGCATAGATAACTTTTGATAGCACTGAGCATCTTTTGGAGGAAGCCAGAAGATGGTCCTTCTCCCTGTGCCTATGTGCCAGAGAGGTCTGGGCTAGACTTCTGCCACCTTTTCCTTACTGTACTTTGCACCCACCTCAGTGTCTGTGATGTCAATCTTGAGTAAGGCCGTGGTGCTGAAGGATGGGGAGCCTCGGTCCTTGGCCTGCACTTGTAGAGACCATGTATAGTCCCCTCCAGGTGTGATGTTGTGCAGGGCATCCAGGGAGTGGATGGAGTTCTTGAGCCTGATTTCACCTGTGTGTGCATCAATGTCAAACACATTGGCTGGCTCTGCATGCATGATGGAATAGTCCACCAAGTTGTTGGGTTCCTCTGCATCCTGATCTGTGGCCTGTGCACAAAGAGGGACAGATAGAACCGGGCCTGAGGGAAGATACCTGTTTACACTGGATAAATCAGCACGTCATATGGAGCTTGCTGGGTTCATAGGAAATGGCTCTGATTCTAATTGAGGTGGATTAAGTTGGGAAAAAAATAGAATGTGTACACTACTATGAGCGAGGGCCTATGCTAGGTCCCATATGGTTCCATTCCCAGAACAAGTCTAGGTAGTAGGTATTGGTGAATCCATACTATAGATAAAACTGAAATCTTGGATACTTTTGCCCAAGTGTACAGATGGAAGGAGGGGAACTGGGATCCAAGGTCAATTGGGTTGGCTTTCAGAGTTCATGCATTCCATTGGGGAGACAGTGAAGCACAATGGACAGAGCATTGCTTTGGAGGCAGGCAGACCAGGTATGCAAACTCACGAAAGCCAAACATGTCAATCCATCTGACTATATGTTTTTCATTTGTAATATCTTCTTTCTGGGAGGAATTTTCTGGGCTGGGGTGGAATTGCAGTTATATAAAGCACCTTAAAGTCCATTGCCCTTACTGGGAATCCATTACCTTTTATTTTAAACTAAATTCTTATGTCTCTCTCAGCTGCTAGAACCAGGCTTTTAGGGGAGCTCAGCTGCCTCCAAAACTCACCTCAATTTTCACTGGGGACCCCAAGACCATTGTCTTCTCCTGAATGCTCTTTCCAAATTGAGGGTAGTGGTCATTGACATCCAAAAGAGTGACAAGCACTTCAGCTAGGCTGTACCTTCCCTCCATGTCCTCAGCCTTCACATGAAAGTTGTACCTAGCAGTGGCTTCAGCATCCAGGTTGGCCCAGGGCTGGGTGTAGATAAGCCCAGTGGATGGGTGTATCAGGAACCTGCCAGGCACAGAGAGAACAGGCATGAGTATGCGCTTGCACAGGCCTGCACTTATGCACATGTGTGCACACACGCATATGCACTCAAATCCACGCATGCAGTGATAAGCAGATGGGCTGCCTCCAGCAAGCAGCAGTGAGGCATCGTGAAGCTTCTCCCAGAAATCCCCCTTGCCTGTTCCACTCCTGTCCTTGCAGTCTGACTGGGATAGGCGGAGCTTAACAACCCAAATTATAGCACTTCCCTCTCCTGCTGTGCCCTGCTCCCTCCCGAAGCCAAGTCTTGCTTGCCTAGCTCAGAAAGCCTCAGGCCTCATCTCCAGCTGTGACCATGACCTTCTTTTATCCCAGTCACCTTACTAATTATGTCCCCTGAAATCTCTCACTTGGACTCTGCACTACTTCCCTCTATTCATCACCCCCACCTTGCTCTTTGGAAGGCTCACCGCCCCAACCCAGGCTCCTATGGCTTCCAAGTTCTTCCTTCAGCAAAAGCAACCTCCTCCCACATCCAAACAAATCCCTTGCCTGAGGTTGTGTCTGGGGTTCTGGATCTACTTACGGGTCTGCCCCAGTCCCATAGATGGAGTATGTGACTTTGCCCCAGGGTCCTGTGTCTGGATCCACAGCCTGGAAGAGAGAAAACTCCCAGTGGCACCTGTCCTGGGTAGGGCATGTTGGCAGCCCCCTTAGCAAGGGCTGCTTTCAATGGCAATGCAAGGGGAGCCTGGAGTTTGCTCAGCTGAGTAGGAACTCACCTGGAAGCAGCCTAGGGTCCTAGTTTTCCCATGTTTTTTTGTTTGTTTTGCAGTGCTGGGGATTGAACCCAAGGCCTTGTGCACGCAGACCAACAGAGCTATATCCCTAGCCCTAGCGCCCTAGTTGTCCTTTGGGGAGGTCTCAAGTGCTTGAGGAACTAAAAGGTTCAGATCTTCAAGGCAATTATTCCTCCTTTATAAATGATGAAGAAAAAGGTAGGGGCCCCATGCCCTGACCTTGGGGTTTATACAGATGTCCTTAATACAGACCAGAGAAGAAACAGGCTAAGAGAGGGCAAGCAGCTCAAAGTCATAACTAATGACTGTGGGATTTGTGATTTAAACTGGAACCCGGATTTGTCTCACTTCACAAGGTCCCTTACCCAACCCCATGTCCCAGACCAATCCCCAACTTACCCTGACAGCCACCACATTGGAGCCCCCTGGGGCATTCTCAGGGATCCTGGCAATATAGTAACGGGAAGTGAACTTGGGGACATTATCATTGGTGTCCAGGAGCTGGATCACAATATCTGCTGTGGAACTGAACTTCTCTGGAGTATTCACTTCAATGGCCAGGAGCTGGGGAAGGAAGAAAAACTGAGGACTTGTCTGGATGGACAGTCACCTGCCCAGAGCCCTCCCATCACCGGTCTCTCCAGAACTGGTCCAGCACCACCCCACTGCCTTGTCTCGGTTCTTACTCTCAGCTTCTGAGGGGTTATTCCTGCCATCATCTGTGAGACCTCTTCTCATTCCTCCCTCATGGGCTTGCAGTGCCCATGGTTCCTGTTTACATTTGGGCTAGTTTCTTTTGTCCTACTCATCTGCATATTCCTTTCTAGTTCCAAATTTCCTACCTATTCTTTTAAGTTTATTTCTCCAAATAAAAACCAGGACAAGTCTTCTTACCACCTCCCCAAAGGAAATTCTAAGTCAGAGTTAATTGGGGTGATAGTGATTTCTATATTAACCCAAGAAGAATGGGCATTTTAAAAACAAGGTACAGCTTTTCATATCTTGCCTTCTTCATACTCCTTTGTGAAATTTGGCATTTTTCATCATTTAAATGTCGCACGTTTCTTGTTATGTTAATTTCTAGAAATCTTTTATTCCATTATATATTCTCTCTCTCTTGGTTTTGGGGCACTAACTTATAATTGACCATGTCAGCTATTTTGCTATCTTTCTAATGGTTTTTAAATCATTTCTCTTAGATTTTTCTAAAGAAACAATTATATCCCTTACAAATAATGTGGATGTTGGCTTTTTCTTGCTAATATTTATGACTCTTATTTCCTTTCTTTATTCAGGAATAATGTTATTCCAAAAATCATACTAAGTAATAGTGGTGATGGCAGGCATTCATGTTTTATTCCTGAGTTCATAAAATTCTTGCAGTATTTCATTTTTAAACATGATGCTGAGCTATAGGTGTGTATGTGTGTATACAGGTAATAATGATTTAAATAATATCAATGAAGTATTTCTTTCTGCTTTTTACTAATATATAACAAGTTAGTATGTAATATACATCATGTATATATATTTATAATTTTACATAATTGTAAGTGACATTAAAGAAGTATTTTTTCCCTCTTTGGCTGAGGTGGTTATCAGAATGTCAGATGTCAAAGACACATGGGAAAACATCTTAATAATCAAATAGTTTCTCTCTTCCTACCAAAAGGCCAAATCTTTTTTTTCCCCCCTTTAAATCATTTTATTGAAAGTTGCAGTGATGTCTCCAGCTGGAGCCAAGTCGTGCTGGGAAGGCCATTAGGTCAATCAAAATACGAGGACAGCTCACCCTCTACTCTTAATTAACAAATTAGGTCCACTACTGACTAAGCAAAACAGGGACCAGCCAATGACCCTTGGGATGGCCGCTGGGCTCAACCTTCCAGCTCCACCTACCAATCAGAAGCTAAGGAGGACCTCAGCCCTGGCGGGAGGGCCGGTCTCACCTTAGATGAATGGGAAGAGCTGCAAGGTGGCTCCTTCACCAGCAAACACCTGCCATGCTCTCATGAGCCTTGTCTCCCCAGCTAACATGCAAGAGCCACAGGGTGACACATCACTCCTGCTTGCCCTGGACTGAGGGGGTCTCAGGGGATGCTGGACCTGCAGAGCTGAAACCAGAATGGACTTGTCAAGCAGGAAGCTTCTTCATGAGTGTACTCCCAGGACTAAAACCATGTCTGGCACATGGTAGACCTTCAGAAATATCCAAATGAAGCCAGGTGCTGTGACTCCAGAGTTTGAAGGCAGCCTGGGCAACACAGCAAGACCTCATCTCTTCATAAAATAATATTGAATGAAAATAGTATGAATGAATAAGTCTCCTCTCTTATTGGTACTTTTCTTTGACTATCCCCCCCTGCATTCTTGGGCTTAGTTGTGGTTTAGGAGCTGGGAGCTCAGTGAAGCTGAGAAGTGAGCAGTCTGCAGGAGGCTGGCTGTGCACCACTCTTCTCCCCCAACCTGACCTACCACCTGCTCCCCATGTCAGCCTGAGGACCAGAGGGTCAGGGAGGAAAAGAGTAGGACAAGGGTGACAAGGGTCCCTCAGGGACAAATCAAGGTGCTGGGATGAGCACCCTCATCCCACTCCCCATTGAGGGCAGAGCAAAACATCACCTACCTTAAAGGTTAACACTTGAGATTTTTCAAAGTCAATGGCGGCTGAGTTCTCCACAATGATGGTGACTTGGGCTTCATTTAGGACCGTTTGTGGGACCACTCGGAAGATGCCTCCGGGTCCCACCAGCCGCAAGTTGAATTTGGCATTGGCTCCCTGGGTAATGGAGTGTGAAAAGAGGAAACAGGGAAGAGAAATGAGAGCAGAAACACATCATATACATGTTCTAAGTGCCCTCAGTGCATGGAAATGCCCTTATCCCTGAAAGGTGTGTCATTTTTCTTTCTGAAGGTGCGTTGATCAAGGGTCAGACAGATTTAGCAGGTTATGAAGATTAAGCAAGGTACTGAACACATAAGGCTCAGTTCTTTGCTGGACATAGGAGGTGCCAGGACACTTTTACAAACACCTGTTTGGAGGGTCAGGTGCAGGGGTGTTTTGTTTGACTGGCTTTTGCTTTTTTTTAAAAAAAAATTATGGGTACATTGTAACTATATAGAATAGTGGAATTCACTGTGGCATATTTGTACATGTACACAGCATATTTTTTGTTTTCCCACAACATCATTTGATCAAATTAATTCCTCAGTACCTCCCCTTGTCCGCTCCTCCTCCCTCCCCCTGATCCACATGCTCTTTTCTACTGATCTCCCTTCTCTTTTTGTGAGATCTCTCCTTCCCACCCTTTTCTTTCTAGCTTCTATATGACAGAAAACACATGACACTTGATGTTCTGAGTCTGGATTATTTCACTTAACATGATGTTTTTCAGTTCCATTCATTTTCCTGCAAGTGACATATTTTCCTTTTCTCTATTGTTTTTAATCTTTTCAATTGATTCTGAAAGCCTTTATGCTGAGCAGATAATCTTTGATGGCACTGTTCCTCTGCTCCCTCTAGGTTATAACCTCTTGTTTCATTCATTTGTGACCAACCTGGCCCCTGATACACTGGCTGTAACAGTTGACACAGACCCAGTTAGTTTTGAGGGCAGGACCACACACCTGGTCGGAGTCATTGACGGTGATCTTGAGGCCCCGCAGGATCTCCCCCTGGGGTGGATGTTCATACATGGACAGCTCAAACTTGTTCTGAGGCCCACTCTCTCCATAGAATGTTGGTGGATGGTTGTTGAGATCCACAATCCTGATGGTGACAGGGACCATGGCCTGGGCAGCTGGACTCCCTGCAGAGCTGACCTCTGTCACCTGAGGTGGGGAGAGATGGCTATGGCCGTGAAGCATATAGACTCTGTGTGGCCCCAGTGGTTCTGCCTCCTGGTGTCTCCATGCTCTTGTATAATCCCTTTTCCTTAAGGGTGGTCTAGCCTAGCAACTTGTCTCTGACTGACAGAAGATGGCAAAGGTGATGGCTATCACTTCATGGCTAGATTACAAGAGACTGTAACTTCTCTCTTACTAGCAGAATCGTCCTTGATGGCTTTGATGAAGCAGCAGCTATGTTGGAGAGGCCCATGTGACAATGGATGACCCCTAGTCACCCATCAAATAACCAAGTAGTGTCAATAACCATGTGAGCTAGGAAACCAATCCTTTCACAATCTAGCCTCCAGATGAAACCCCAGTCTTGGCTGACAATCTTATTACAGCCATGAGTGAGACCTTAAAACCAAGGAGCTAGTCAAGCTGAACCTGGACTGCTGATCTACACAAACCATGAGTATGGATGTATGTTGTTTTATGCTTCTGGGTTTGGGGTGATTTATTATGAAGCATTAGATAACTAATATAGGCTGCAAAGCCAGGGCTGAGGGTCCACAGGTACCCCATGAATAATATGGCAGGTATCTGAGCAAATGTCTTCCAAGGCCTCCTTTCCCTTGTTCTATAAGGATGCTCTGGTTCTTAAGGACACTCTCCTAAAATGACTTCTTCACACCCTGGCTGATGTCCTAACCCTCTCCCTTCTCCAACACTGGTGCCTGCTGTTTCCTACTCCCACTCAATTCTCACCTGTCCCACATTTAGATACTTCACACTGACTTCCTTGCTGCACCCCATACTACCACCTTTGCACTTTCCCAAGGGCTCTACTCCCTTAGATAATGTGATTCATCTCTTGGCAAGTTCTCCTCAACTCCTCTGGTCCCTGCTGTCCCTCCTTCACCTGTGCCTCCCCTGATGCTCCTGCGCATGTGAACTTGGCCGACTGCTCTTCTCTCCCCGCAGACATCCTGTGTGACCTCATTCCCTCCTGTGCCTTTCACAGCGTATGTGAACTCTCTCTCCTCTGAGTTCCAAATCTGCATGCCCAACTGTGGATGTTTCACCTTGAATGTCCTCCAGGCACCCAGACTCATCGTTTCCCTCCTACTTAACTTGCAACCTCTCCCATGCTCCTGATGGTACAGTGTCGTCTCAGGTTTTGTCTGACCACTTTGTATTCTGCAATTTGTCCCCTTCTGCCATCCCACCTCCCTTTACCTCTACAGACCCTCTTCCTCTGCCACCTTGACTGGTGGCTCTATGTGCTGTCCAGTTCCCTTTCAGACCCTAGTTGAGTTCTCAGATGCTTGGCTAGGACTGGAGTCAGGATCTCCCAAGTGCTCATAACATCCAGAGTCCTGGGGTTACCTCAGACCCACTGAACTCCCATTCCTAAGAGAGGCTCTTGGAAATCTCCATTGGCCACACATTCCAAATTTGGGAACCCAACTGGCTCCTGAGTGACCAGAATGAGCTTTCTAACATGAGACAGTCCAAATGTTTCAGGGGCTCTTCATTGTTCTTGGGAAGATCCAATAAACATCATAAATTATTGGAACTTTGAAGACAGTAATCAACAGAGAAGTTAGTGTGGGACCCTTCTAACCACAGTTTCTGTGTGGCTGCACAGGTCATATACCCTGCTCTAGAGAAAAGCCATACCTCACATTCAGGACCCTGCTGCTTTGGTTCCCAGCCTGGGGTTCCTACTTTCATCCTTCTCCATGCAGCCTGTGATCTCTCCTCCAGTCTCAATTGACTCTTTGTTGATTCCTTACTACATCATGTGCTGTTGTCCCCAACCTGGGCTTCCAGGGATTTTGTGGCTTGTAATATCTTCACTTAATCTCACCCACCATAGTTTCCTCCACCAGTCTTCACCTCCTGGGTCTTAACTATGCTGGAGGCTTTGATGCTTTAGTTGTACCTCTCCTACTTTTTCATAATTTCTGCTTTGTGTATGTGCACTGAAGCCTGGTATAGGTGCTCAGTGTAGCAACATCTAACTCCTTCCCCAGACAGCTCCAGGGATCAAGGAGGGCCTGGATCTCATTGCCTTGGTAGCCTTCCAGGACTGGAGAATGGGTGGGACAGGCCAAGATAGAGGGAGATTACCTGTACATGCAGCTCATACACCTCCTTCCGGAGCTGGGCAGGGCTCTGCGAGACGGAAATGGCTCCAGATGTTGCATTAATTTCAAAGGCTCCATCACTACCTGTCAAAGAGATCCCCTGCAGTTCAGCACAGGGCCATAGGAGGGAGTAGGGGAGTCACGCCAATCGCTCCTCAAGCATTACCTAATGGAGGTTTCCTCATAGACCACAATATTGTCATCTGTTTATTGCTAATGATGAAACTGAATCTTATAGGGTCCAAGCTAACTTATGTAAGTTTACACAGAAAGTGCAGACTGGGGCTTGAACTCACTTCTGTCCAGCTCTCAGGTTCCACAGTGTCCCTTCTCCTATGCCCAATACTGTGTGTGTGTGTGTGTGTGTGTGTGTGTGTGAGAAAGAGAAAGGGAGCAAGATGGAGATAGAGAAGGAGGTAAGGACGAGGATAGAGAAGGAAAGAAAGGAAGAAATGGAAGGTGTGGAGAGAGAAAGGGGAAAGAACAAGGAGATGGTGGGGAGCAGGAGAGGGAGAAGCAAGAACAGGGGCTAGGGCTGGTGCCCTGTGACTGGGTAAAGGCTGCAGCAGTGGTGGGGCAGGAAGGTGCCCCATGTCTGTGAGCCTGGGGAAAGGAGCCCGTGTGTGATGGTGGGCATGTTCATTCATGTGTGAGGTGCTGGAAGACGAGAGCGTACCAGGCGTGTCCTAGGGACAAGAAGGGGGAGGTGTTGGTCTCTGCATGAGAGTATACAGACATGCACACATCTGGGATCAGACTCCAGGTGTGATGAGCTGGCCTCCTGGAGGCTGCAGAGCCCATCTCAGGAACACTGTAGCCTGTTCAGCTGTTGCCCAGGTGTGGAAAGAGCATGCTCCATAGTCAAAAGAACTAGGTTCAGCCGGGCGTGGTGGCGCACGCCTGTAATCCAAGTGACTTGGGAGGCTGAGTCAGGAGGATTGCGAGTTCAAAGCCAACCTCAGCAACTTAGCGAGGCCCTAAGCAACTCAGTGAGACCCTGTCTCTAAATAAAATACAAAATAGGGCTGGGGATGTGGCTCAGTGGCCGAGTGTCCCTGAGTTCAATCCCCGGTTCCC